>BQNB010018509.1:3150-68196 GCA_026074375.1 Tanacetum coccineum | reverse complement strand
ATGTTATTGACTTGATATATTATGAAGATAGGATTGCCATATGTAGGTTGCCTAAGCCCGTTAACTTTAGTTATGCAAGAAATGCTGTACATCGAGATATTGGCAAAGTAAGTAATGTAATAAAGCGAAAAATTTCCCTGAAAAAGGTGAGTTCATATGAAATTGATAGATTGTACATCATCTAACTTAATAGATGGATATTTACATTTATGAAAGTTACGGGTTGTTATAGCAATCATCTGTTTAGCTACAAACTAGAAGTTTAACTTTTCAAAGTACATTTTTAAAAGTATAGTTAAGAACTTAGATAATGTGTCTGGAAATTTTTTGATGTATCCAAGGTTTGTACAAGTCTTTTTGGATCAACAACTTGAAGGGATGTCATGTCATAACAGAATTTATGTTACACCCTCTCACACTAAGAAGATATTTAGAAACATGAGAAGGGTAGGGAAAGGTTTTTCCATAAGGGAAACGCCATTATTCCAAACAATGGTGGTACAAGAACAAGCAGAAATGGGTGAAGGTTCAGCAAATCCCACTGATCCCCATCACACACCCACCATTATTCAACCATCTCCTTAACCTAAAAAGAAACAAAAAAACTAGAAGCCAAAGAGAAAGGACACTCAGATACCTTAGTCTAGTGGTCCTACTAAACATGTAGCAGATGAGGCTGTCTATAAGGAGTTGGATGACAGTTTGGTGAGGGTTGCCACTACTGCTTCTAGCTTAGAAGCAGAGCAAGACAGTGGTAACATAGATAAGACCTAATCCAAGGCAACACCTATGAAGTTGTTCCAATGATAAAAAAATAAAAAACTACTTCAGGTGGTCGGTCCCATGCGCTAAGTAACATGGGGATACTATTGCTCAAACTGGGTTTGAGAATATATCTAAACTTTCTAATGATCCACTGCTCGCAAGAGGTAACACATTTCGAAGTGGTGAGGATAGTCTGAAACTTAATGAATTGATGGAATTATGTACCAATTTACAAACAAGAGTTCTTAATTTGGAGAAGACAAAGACCACTCAATCTAATGAGATTGACAATTTGAAAATGAGGGTCAAGAGGCTTGAGAAGAAGAAGAGGTCAAGAACTCAAGGGCTTAAAAGACTATACAAGGTTGGTTTAAGTGCTAGGGTAGACTTATTGTTGGGATTAAAAGACTTCTTGATGATCTTAGAGTTACTGCTGCTCAGGTTTGTGTTACTGCTGCTAAGCTAAAGTTAGTGCTGTTCATTAACTTTAATGAAAAATATGCTAAGTAGTTAGTGCTGTTAGTATAAGTTAGTACTGCTAGTTCTCAGTTACTACTGTTAGTACTATATTAGTACTGTAGTATAATGTTAGTCTTTCTAGTGTAAGTTAGTTATTGCTGGCGGAAGATTGAGAAAATAATGTAAGAGTAGTACTACTGTTGTGCTTAGTTAATGTTGTTGGTAAATAAGTTATACCTCAAGATTACGCTGCTGAAAGAGTTCTACTGTCCGAGAAGAAAGGATAAAGACAAAGAACTGATAAAGATTGTCTTGGAGATCAGATTATTTAGTGATAAGTTATAGTTATTTATAGAATAGATCATAGAGAATATTTCTAAGTCTTAGGAATTATTGTAAATTGATGACTTCTTGGTGTATAAAAGGAGGTCCTAGGGCATAGAGTTTAAGATATCTCACGTACCAATATATCACCAAAAACAAGTCATTCATAGAATTATCATAGCTTCAAGGTTTTGTAACCCTAATACTAGGAGAGTATTCGTATTATTCTTAATAATATTGGAGCTTTTATTGTTTGTTGAATTGTGATCTTGTGTTACTGTTGCATTAAAAATTCTTTTAATATTAAAGATTAGATTCCGCATAATCTTTAATACACTTAACAAAGTTTCTACTATAGCTGTGTTAGATTTATCTAATATAACTAAACCTTAAACAAGCTTAAGGACTTCGATCTATTAAAGTGGGATCCAACAAGAGGTATTCTACAACTGGGACAACATATATTAAAAAAAAGTAAAAAAGTGTATGGGCTGCCATTTGCTTATGTTTATATTAGAGTCAAGAAAATAAAAAAGAAAGAGATTGATGTAGAGTTGTGTAGAGTTTGTATATCTTCGCCCGAATCTTGGCTTAGCAACCAAACCAGCATGTATTCGTACAAATAATTAGCTAACCATTCCACTCTAAATAATTACCCAAAGTCACCACCTAAATGTATCCCATCCGTTTCCATTTCCATTATATGTTATCTTACACCTACACCCCACAACCCTTTAAAAGACCTCTTTGACAATAATAAATAATGATTGCGCCCAGCGGTAGAGGTTTGATCCTTTACCAAGCCTATGGTAATTTATATGCTATGACAGGTAATGAGTGTTGATTTTCTGTTTCCCCATTATGTTATAATTTATTATACACCCGAGTGAAAGAGAGAATCCCAAACACTTATGTGAGGTGCTAGTGTATGCTTTCCGTGCTTTTAATTACGAGGTCTAGAAGGTTGTGTTGTAAAATACTTTTAAAGAGTAGGTTAAATGACCCTCATATTGCTATTGTCTAGGTAGAAAAGCCCATTTACTTGAGAACAAGTAAATCCCAAGTGTAGGGGTATTTGATAAGATGTCATTTTATACACTATTTTGGGGTCATTTAACCCCCTAAATCATGCAAATATGCCCAGATTATGTGCTTAATCATTTGTTTTTAGGTTTTTAGCACTTGAATGACATTTAGAGGAAATACATGTGACTTGGGATCATTTGGAGAAGAAACGGATGAGATTACGGACTTGCACCAAGATTCACCAAGAAGTATTGTTCTCAGAGCATGGAGACGGCGTCACAAGCATAAAGCAACGCCGTCTATCTGGTGATGGTGTTTGGATATTGGCTACGACGTCACAACATAGCCGACTTAAAGTGAATCTAGAACCATCTACGTGGCGACGACATCAGGAGCATAAAGCGACGTCGTCGCGTTGATATGCCTATAAATACAAAATCGTTTTTAGGGTTTTAGTGTGTAACTTTTGGGATAACTTTTTATAACTTAGGGAGACGAAACCTAGTTCCTGTAGCAGCTTCATAGGTCGTATTTAGAGCCTCAAAACCCTATTGTACTACCTTGGATCCATGTTTTAATTCAAGTAAGGTCATTTATCATTTATCATTCAATATGTCTTTGTGTTGTGTGATTGATTTATCTTCTTACTTCCTTTATAACATGCGAGGCTAAACCCTCTTTTGTATTTGCTTATAATTGCATAAAAGTCAAATTGTAGACCCTTTTACTGTTGCTTCTTGTTGATGAATGTGCGCGTTAGGCCTTAGAAAACCAGCTTTTGTCTGTATCGTTGTTGACACGTCCAGGGAAACGCGAGTGCGTAGAAAGAATACCATAGGGTAACAGTCTTCATACTAGCTTGCCCCATATATGGTTGATCCCTCTTAAGGTATTTCACACGCATTTAATATACTCTTAGGGGCCTTGTAATAGTCTTCATACTACCTTACTTGTGCTTTGCCTTAACGGAATATTAAACAGACGATGAATTCGTGTAATTCGTTCATAACTTAGGAAATACTTACACATTACATCACAAGTGTGACAAGGCAACAGGATTAGGAGAAACAATCTGATAAGTAGTGCATGATTAAGTAAATACATTTAATTATCATAAAGTTATCACCAGTAGATTAGATATTAGTTTAGTTATTAGTTAAACAAACCAACCTCTCGAACCATAGATTTTCCTGCTTTCTATAAAATATAAAAATACAAAAATAATCTTCTCACAACCCCTAGAATTATGTTAGACCATGATCAAGCCTTCCCAACCTATTCCCTTAGAGAACGATAACACCCCGAGTCTTTCCTATACTACTACTACAACGGTTAGGTACTCTGCCTAGGGAGTTGTAAAACTTCTTGTTGAAGTCCTACGACGACCGCATCAAAACCCGAATTTATCTAAGCTCCCATATTCTTGAAACAAGATGAAAAAATGAATTGTTTGTGTGTGTGTGTGTGTGTGTTCGTCCGAATGAAAGGAGAAGAGAGAAAGAGAGGATTTTCTTGGTGTGTGTTTTTGGTGTTTGTGTATGTGTTTTTGAAATGCAAGATATGGACAAGGTTGTAGGAGACATGGTTGATAAAATGGTGCCATCTTGTCTACTATGGGAGCCGGTCGAGTTTGGGATCCAAGGGAGGGGATCCTATTTGATTTTTGTTTCTTGTCAGGATTTGGTAAAGTGCTTAGTTCGTAAGTAACGTTATCCCGAAGGTTCAAGTTTTTAAGTAAGTATTACAAATAAGTTTAGTAGTCTAAAAATATCAAAAGAAATAAATTCCTAGAAAAATGTTTTAATTTAGTATAAACAATAATTTGCCATGCCGGGACGCGTTGTTTGACGTTTTAAGCTGATTGCGGGATAAATCTCTCGGTAAGTGATCAAATAAAGATGTAAACATTCAAAAATAAATCATTCAGGCATAAAGTGAACTATTGACCTAAATAAATTATAGATTGACTACCGTTAGCACGGTAACTGATCTGACAGAATCAGCCAAAGTCAATAAATCAAAGGACTAAATAGAACATTATGAGTCTGGAAAATTGGCAAAGGTTACACTTTGCATCTCAAATAAAGCATATCCCATAACGGGAAAGAATGCGTTTACGCAAAGTGGCCTTTAACTTAGTTTGACCAATAAGGGAGTAAAACCCGTTACGTGATTAGGAACAACGTAAATACGGATTAAGGTCAAATGCATACTTTCGTTTGATGGTATGTTGAAAGTATGTTCATACTAGGTTTAGAAAGAAGTTTCAGTCTTGGCTAGAGGCGTTTGTTAAAAGAAATGAGTTGGCGTTTTGTTGAAAAATGAGAAGATTCATTTTTCAACCCTCTCTAGGTTTAAACCTCATTTGTAGTGTTTCCAAATGCTCAAAAAATATATACATATCTTTATTGAAGTTTTCACATGTGTCGGGTAAGAGGAAAGTCGACAAAATAAAATCTGTTAAAACAGATACCGTGAGTGACGCGTTGGCCACACGTTGACGCGTGCCCAGCGCACCAGATTCACAAAATCCATTTTTGAGGATTTTGGCCAGCGTTTGTTATTTTACGTTTTGCTAACGTTTATTTCTCATCATTAAACCATAAAGGAGATCATAGTCAATGTTGCAACAACAACAAATTATTGGAAGTTGATGTTTGGAATTAGGGTTTTGTTATAATATATGGGTTTTGTGTTGAGTTTATGGTATTCGCTTTTGGGGTATACATGTTGTCGTTTTGCTACCTGTGCGACATAAATTCATGTTCCTTTCAAAAAAAAATTGGGTAGAATATTGATCATGTCATACATGACCCTTCTTAAACAAATTGTTATCGACTTGTGACATCAGTAATAAAGAAGACTCACAAAAACCTATTGTGGGAAGCGCATGCAACACATGACCATGTCAACTTGCATACAACACTCTTTCATAACGAGCACTAGACTACCATGCATACTTTTCAAGTATGGTCTCCTGATGTGTGCTTAAACACATATCATTTGTACCCTAGAAAACACATTAAAATGGACTAAAACACTAAAATATGAGTAATTATGTTGGAAATATGTTTGTATTGTGTTTTTATGTCTTATAGGTACAAAGGATTGAAAACAAAGCAAAAACGGTAATTTTTAAGTGACTTTCGACAAAGTTTTTACGTTTATCGAGGTTCAAACGAAGTCGTTAATATTCCACGATCACACCATTGGAAAGAGCACGAAATTATGAGTCTATCGGTACCTTACTTGACCCCCGAACCTTTCTTATTTGAACCTTACACGTCCCTTTTTGAACCTTTAGCTTATATGAACCTGAACCAGGCCAAAACTAGCATAAAAGGAATATTGTTTCCTATAAATTATGATGAACGAGGCTATAGCAGATGGTAAATGTGGGAGTGTTTGAGTTTGTGACCAAAAGGTCACAAGATCGAGCCTTGTTGTTGCCATTCTTGCTATTAACTCCTCGACCACGTGGCAAGACACATGGACACACGTGGCTGACACGTGGATCTACGTGGCACCTAGACCTGACCGTTGACCCACCCGTTGACTGGCGGTCAACCACTGTTGACCGGTGGTTGACTAGTGGTCCGTCATTGGTCCGGCGATGGTCAACAGTGGTCCGCCACCGATGACCGTCGGTGGCCACTGTTGACCGTCATGGGCCATCGTTAACCGCCACCGTTAACCGCGTTGAGCGGTGGTCCGGTGGTAGTGACGGTGACGGTGACGGTGGACTTATAGGCCACGTGGCACCACTTACGTGGTGACACATGACACTTCTATCTGTTATATAATATCTGCAGGTTTGGGCTTGAGGTGGAAGTTTGGGTTTGGTTGGTGGCTCGTTTGAGGCTCGGAAGTGGCTCGGGGAATGGCTCGGATGCGCAATCCAAAGTAGTATCTTCTGGAATGACACGTGGCATCACACCATTGGCGGATCGGCTGTCCCAGGTGCTGGCAATCCTAGGAATGGATCCCGAAGGCAATTAATGCCAATGATGAGGCGGTGATGATTGCATATAAATGGATGGTGTGACTCTAACGCACACACACCTTTTTCCTTATCAATTTTATATTCAACTTTTTCCTTTGAAAATCCTTTTTTTCTTTCTTTATGTTTTCTTAGAAGTAGTATAATTGTAATAGATTATTAGATTTAATTTTCAGCTTATTGTAAAAAGCTTTTCCAGCTTTGAGACTTATTGTAATAGCTTATTGGGTTAATGAAAGAAGATGTTTGAGGTTGGTATCTTTTTTATTTGCTTACTTCTTGTTTCTTTTCTATTCGAATAGCTTAATCAATAAGTTGTTTCGATTTGCTTATTTTTTTGGTTCGAATAAGCTGTCACCTTAGCTTATTTCGAATACATATCACATAAACCTTGGTACTTAGTTTAAAACTCGGCTTATTCTCTCCTTTTCTTTTCTTATTGTCGAAAAAACAAAGAAACAAAATAGCTTATTTTGTTTAGCTTTCTTCGTTTGCTTATTTGCTTATTTATTGCTCGATTCGAATGCTAAAAAGGGTGCCATGAGTCTCCTACTCGACTTATTCATTAAGTCTTGAGCACCTTTATTTTCGAGAGCTTTTAGCTTATTAGCTTATTTCATGTTTTATTTTTAGATCTAGCTTATTTCATTTAGTTTTCAAATAGATCTAGTTTTTATAAAAGTTTTAAAATAGCTTAATCATTTAGATCTTCTAGCTTTTGCTTTTCTATTTTAAAATACTTAATATTTTAAAATTAAAGTTTTTAGCTTATAGCTTATTCATATAGCTTATTTGTCTTAACCTTTTGCTTGTCTTATTGTTGATGAAAACTCATTCTACTTCTTTGGCGTGGAGCTTAAGGGTCTTTCAAGCTTATTTCTTATATAATGTTTTAAGATTTTTAAGTATTTATCTAGCTAATTAGTGAATAAAGTTCATACATTTACTAGCTAATTAGTTATTTAAGTATTAATCAAGTTTTAAGCTTTAGATTTTAAATAAGTTTATTAGATCGGGTGTTTTTTAATTCGATTCGATTCATCATTCGGTTATATCTTCTTTCCCTTTTCAATACTAGTAGTTTATAATTATTTAGCTTAAAATGTTTATGTTTGATATTATGATTGTTGCTAGCTTAATTGTTATGATTAGTGAGTAGTTTATTAGTGGTTGCTAAGTGATTTGTAGATTGGAAATTAAGTGTGGATTGTAAAAAGGTTTGTTAATTAATAATCTTCGATTATTTAGATTTGTAGTTTGAATGTTTTAAAGGGCAAAATCCGGAAAAATAGTCAAACGACACATCTAGTAATTAATATCTTTTTAAGAGTTTTTTGTCAAAATAAACAAACGTTATGAGATAATTATCTTTTCTAAGGAAATTAATTCGTTAAGTAAAACATTAATTCACACTTAAGGAACTTTCTACTTCACTTAGCAAGCATATTTTGTTATATAGTTCTTTTCATTTAATTGTTTAGCTTATTTGTTATTTAGTATAATCTAGTTTAGTAGTTTTTAAAATTTGGCGTTAAATCAAAAACCAAAATTAAAAGACATTCAAGCATAAAATGAAACACTTTCGTGAATTTCAAATTCATCTCTCGTTGGGACACGACATCCGGAGGATCTATTATTATTTTTCCTAAAGTAATTTTTATCCGACGTGATTACTATATTATATAACTCGACTAGTCGTTTACGATGAATCAGTTTTTGGTGTCACTGCGGGGGAGAGTTGTACGATCTACATGTGGTGTTTGAAGTTAGTGCCTTGAAGATCCTTTCATCTTGAAAGTTTTATTTTCGTACTCATTAAAAATATAAAATCTAAAAATATTTTCTATTTTTATAAAAAAAATCCAAAAATATTTTCTATTTTTATTTTATTTTCTTTTGTATAAATATTAAAAATCCAAAAAAAATATTTTATATTTCTATATATATATATATATAAATAAATAAATAAATAAATAAAAAAAATATTCGTTATCCTCTTGAGCGTTTAATTCTTATCTCTTTCTCTTCTTTTATTGTTTAATTCTTCACGATGTTCTTTTCTTCCTCTCATTCCCATGATCCTCGGACCATGGAGGATTTTTATCGACCGTCGCTCATCGGTAGAGGAGAACCGATCGTTCCGACAACCGTTCCGGGAATCGATTTTGCATTGAAAATCATATGGTTCAGTTGCTTCGACAGAATTGTCAATTTAATAGATTTAAAGATGAAGATGCAAATGAACACCTAGATAAGTATTTATCTATTACCCAATTCATCAAGCAAAATGGAATTTCTCAAGACATCATTAATCTAAATATTTTTCTATTCTCTTTAACCCACGAAGCTGAATCTTGGTTTTATACTCTTAAAACTTATTCTATTTATAATTGGGAAGAGATGGTCTCCAAGTTTCTTTCAAAATACTATCCATATTCTAGAGCGTTGTATCTTAGGAAAGACATTTTGAATTTCTGGCAATTGCCTTCTGAATCAGTATTTCAAGCTTGGGAAAGATTTAAATCATGTTTACGGAAATGTCCAGATCATAGAATTTTGCTTGTCGATCAAATCCAAACCTTTTATTACGGAATCACAGTGATTGATCAAGACAAAATTATGGTGGCTGCCTGCGGCAATATCATGCGTAAGACTCCTCAAGAAGCGTATGATTTAATCGAGAATATGACACAACATCATTTTCAGTGGGACGCCGAAGTGTATCATGACACTACCACTGATATGAGTGCTCATTAGTCTAAGACTACTTTCGCATCAAGTGAACAAGTTGAGATCCTTGGAAATGACACTGGATACACACTTTAAAGTATTCAACATCCACCAGGACCAGGTCATCCTAACACTTTTCACTATTCTTACTCTGATGAAAGTGATGATGATGAACCTTCAGAAGTGTTACAAGTTCAGAAATCGATTAATCCCTTGAGTGGTAGTCCCACTCCTTCTCCTGACCCTGTAGTCGAGTCTCTCTCCCCTTCTATCACTCCTTGCGAGGATAGTGACCTTCTTTTGGAGGAGACCAACGCATTTCTTTCTCTAGATGATTCAATACCACCGGGTATTGACAATGACATCTATGACTCAAATGGAGATATTCTTTTTTTAGAAGGATTATTAAATGATGAAATCCCGAGCGATCTCCCTCATTTAGAGCTTAATAATGATCCGAAGGGAGATATCATTTTTCTTGAAAATTTATTAAAGGATGAACCCTTAGAGGAAAATAAGTCATAAATCAATCTTCTTATTAGGGAACCACCGAATACCTTTTTAATGGGGGACGAGGAAATCGAACTTAATTCTCATGAGGATATTGATGACCTTGTTCCAATACCAAGGGTATCCGAGAAACCCTTGGATTCTCTTGATTGTATTTCCAAAACTTTCAAAATGACTATCACATATCCTTTGTTTGACTTCGATTCTAAATTTACTTTAAATTCAGACAATCCAATCTTTGGTATTCACAATGAGGAGAGTGATGAGTTCAAAATGGAGACAATAATGGATGAGGTGCAAAATCATAGCCCACAAAGTACCGTACAAAATCCCACCTCCGTACGAAAAGTTAAATTTTGATTTAACCATGCCTAAACCAATCCTTACTTTCTCACACTTTCGTTATGTCATTTTTGGTTCTCATCGTGTTTTTGACATACTTGGCCCGAGACTACTATTTTCTTTATCATACAATTTTGGCCTCGTCTTTTCTAAGGAATACCTCAAATTTCTATCATTAAATATATTCTTGCTAGGAGACGAAAATGAAGTATTTGATCCTGGAATTATCGTTATTTACGTCGAATCAGAAGTTTGAAAGAGTTCCACCGAAGATATTCCTGCCCTTTTTGCTTTAATGAAAATTTAATTTTGGGCGAGTCAAGCTAGTGACTCATCAAAAACAAGCGCTTCTCGGGAGGCAACCCGTGTCTTTTCTTCTTTCTATTTTCTTAGTAGTAATAATATATTAGTTAAGTAGTAGTTTTATAATAAGTGTGGGGGTGTGCTTCTATCCTTGTTGTGTTTCGTGGTTTTCCGTTTTTGCTTGCAGGACTTCCTTTGATCTTGAAGACCTTCGTGCTTGTTTTCAATCCTCCAATCACGCGGTCTCCGATCATCTTCATGTTTATATCCTGGGAATCCTTAATCCTGATCATATATATATATATATATATATATATATATATATATATATATATATATATATATAAATAAAATTGTATTTCCCCTTTCACACTTGGAATTTTTTGCACTTGCCTTTTTCATTCTTAAGTGTGGGGGTAAAATTCGATATTTTTGAACATTGAGGCCAATGTTCCATTTAAGTGCGGAGGAGATTTCTATCGAAATTGACCATACTTGTGCCTGTCTGTGCCCCACACATTCCCGTTTTAACCAAATTTTTGCATAATTTTAAAAAGAATAATAAAAAGAATAATGATGATAAAAAAATTGATGATAAGAAAATAAAAAATATAAAAATATAGAAATGTTATTAATAAGTAGGCCCGTAGAACTAGGGATGATTTTGACTTGACCGAGTATTTTACTCTAGCTTTCCCCTTATGACTAAGCGTTTGCAAGACTTTAAATTTTTGCAAAGAACGAAAAATGATAGAGTTGAATATAAGTTAGATGCTAAGCGTGGACTAGTTGGATCTTTTTAGAACCCATAGAGGTTAATTGTGGCTTTTTTCTCCCATCAGCTTAAAAACTATAAAATTTATAACTTTCAATAAATAAAGTTGATTTGGTTTTTGTGATTCTTAGTTTTGATCCATTCGTAGAGATTCTTTCTAGTGAAAGTAAAGTACACATCGAGGTTTTGTCAGTGTTGTGGGAAAATAGGCTACCGATTCCTGACGGCTCGCTCCCGTTGTCTAGGTAGTTAAAAGACAACAGGACTCGAAATTTGGCTATAATAGTAATAATGTAATAAACTGAAGCCGAAATAAGACCACTGTTTCTTGTCGGTTAGGACGCCCGATGTTGCAGTCGTTTAAAGGGTGGAAGTAATAATAATAATAATAATAATAGTCCGAGACTGATAAAAGTTTACTGGCTCTATCGGTTAGGACGCCTGATGTGTTAGTCTTCAAAAAGGTTGAGGAAATTTTCTAAGTCGAAATAAGACTACTGACTCTGTCGGTTAAGACACCCGATGTGTCAGTTGTTTAAAGGACCGAGGGATAAAAATGTTGCAATAATAATAATAATAATAATAAAGCCAAATTTCGACTTCGGGTTATCTAAATAAAGCCTCCATCTCTGGACTCGTAGTTGAGTTGTTTCGGATGAAATAAAAAGGATAACCCCTAAATCATGCGAAACTAGAACCTTAATGTGGACCTTATTATCACCATATCGTCTCTTTAGAAAATAATTTCAAACTAATTATGGTTTAAACCGGTTACCTTTATAGTAATAAGGCCTTAATATATATAAAATAAGTGATCTCGTTTCACATTATATTTTTTAAATAAAAACCTGTAGAGGAAATTAGGAATAAGGGAGCGAAAAGTAGTTGCGTTTACACAATTAGCATTTATGAGTAGTGTTAGCATCTAATTTTATATTTAACTATGATTTCGTTTTTAGCTTGGTTTGGGAATTGTGAAAATCAAGGATGACGAACTCCCGTTCTTAAAGCCTTTTAAATAAATAAATTTTATCTTAGTTTTTATCTATTATTGAATAAGTGGTTAAAACGAGGGCACTTGCGAATTAAATGATTTTTGAACCTTCTTAATGGATCTTTTCTGTTTTTGTTTGATTATGAGGGGTCATAAGTTAGGGGGTTTTAATTATTTATTTTCGGACGTGTTTTATAAACACTGCGTGTGAGATCAGCAATGGCTAAGTGTGGGAGAATTTGATGTGTGCTTAAACACACATCATTTGTACCCTGAAAAACACATTAAAACGGACTAAAACATTAAAATATGATTAATTGTGTTGCAAATATGTTTGTAATGTGTTTTTATGTCTTACAGATACAAAGGATTGAAAACAAAGCAAAACCGGTATTTTTTGGGTGACTTTCGATGTGTGCTCAGAGGATTTGTATGTGTATGAGATGGGTTTCACCTAAGAAGATCTGCTTTTATTATAAGGCAATCGTGCGAGGTGTTTTGTGGTAAGCGGTGATGTGGAGGAGAGGGGTAGATCTGAAATCTTTTATGTGTGCTCAGAGGATTTGTGTGTGTATGAGATGGGTGTGTTTGATGATTCATTGAGATGTTAGTGTTATTGATAGCACGTGTTTAGATAGGGAGGGGTGAATAAACTATTACGTGAAACAATATTTTATTTGAGTTGGGATAAAATAATATTAAAAAGTAGTCAAAGCAGTCAACAAATGTATAAAAGGAGGTAATATTTCCAAACATCTATGTGTGAAATTTATTAATGTAATCGTAATCTAGAAACGTTGAATAATTTATTTTGTTATATGTTGTGTATAAATAGTTGAATGCAATCATTATAACGAAATAACATTTATTTGACTTTTATTTATTCAGTGTCATTTAATTTTTCTAAAATGATATTTTACTTTATAGACCATGTTATTGTCTATGCAATTAAACTCGATTAAACGTCCAAAATGGTTAACCGCGACCCGAACCGCTCACTTCGGGTAATTGCATGTCCGGTTACCCGCCTAGCACGGTTCGGTTTCGGGTAGTAAAATTAATTACCCGCCCCACGATGGATAGTTTAAATCTTCCAACTAACCGAACCGAACCGCTCCGTGAACACCCCTAAACAATACATTACAAAGTCATTGGTGATGGTGGTTATGGAAATGATGTTACTGTAGGAGCTGATTTGATACTTGCTAATGTCTCAGTTTTTACTCCTAAACCATCAATGCATTACTTTAACATTATAAAGAAAAATGTGGTTAAGGTTTCCGTAAGGATACAGTTCCTGGCAGTGACAGTGATGAATGCATTACCTTAACATTATTATGTAATATTTTTTTTATTATAATGTAATGTTTTTTATTATTAATGAAATTTAAATTTGATGTTAAAAAAAAAATTTTAAAAAAAATTTAGGTCGTCTTGTAGTGGTAAAAAGTCGCATGTAAGTCGCCGAAGAGAAAAATTATGTAATATTTTTTATTATAATGTAATGTTTTTTATTATTAATGAAATTTAAATTTGATGTTCAAAAAATTAAAAAAAAAAAAAAAAATATAGATTGTCTTGTAGTGACAAAAAGTCGCATGTAAGCCGCCGAATAAAAAAAACTGATGTGACAATGAAAGTACAAGTCGCGACTTCTCCTTGTGATGGGCAGCCTAAATAGACAACCTTAAAAATGAGTGTAAACTCGAAGATCATATTGCTTCACCAAGCTTTAATCCGCACTTACAAAACCCCACCAATGACAAGACATCATTTCCATCACACGGATCACCATCCAACGGACCTCCTTACTTCACACCTTTTTAATCCAACGATCACCACACCCCTTAAGAAAGCACAAACTCCTACCCTCCGCTATATAATCAACCAACAATTATTACACCAAACACACACAAATAACAATCAATTAATTAATCCAAACACCACCAAATTCAAATCAAAAAATGTCAGGAAGAGGAAAGGGAGGAAAGGGATTGGGCAAAGGAGGAGCAAAGCGTCATCGTAAGGTTCTTCGCGATAACATTCAAGGTATCACTAAGCCTGCTATCAGAAGGTTAGCTCGTCGTGGTGGTGTCAAGCGTATCAGCGGTTTGATTTATGAAGAGACACGTGGCGTCCTCAAGATCTTTTTGGAGAATGTCATCCGTGATGCTGTCACCTACACCGAGCACGCTCGCCGTAAGACAGTCACTGCTATGGATGTGGTTTATGCGTTGAAGAGGCAAGGCCGTACCCTTTACGGTTTTGGGGGTTAGAGTTCAAATTAGGGTTAGGATGGGGTGCTTGTTATGTTATAGATCTGGTTAGGTGTTTCTGGTTGTTACGTCTTGTAATTGAATCTCTATTGCCTATTAATATGAATTTTAGTAATTTCTGTTTAATTGTTTTTGCTTTTTAACTAAAAAGCTTATTAGATTAATTCAATTTCATAGGTCTTCTCTTGGGTTTGCGTTGACTGTTATTTGAATATGGAAGTTGCGTTATGAAGTTGTATGCTATGGAAATGGACATTTTTGCCTTTTGTTGTGTGATGGTTGATAACAGTTAATTGCGTTTTGGTTCACTTTGAGATGGCCTATTTGACTGTCACAAATTGTTGATAATTGGGGATTAGGATATATTCTTTAATATTCAATATTAATCCATTTGAATCTACTGATTAATCGGAAGTTGCGTTATGAAGTTGTAATGCTATGGAAATAGACATTTTTTTTATGTTGTTGTGTGATCTTGAGAACAGTAATTGACATGACTGATTAGATTGTCACCAATGGTTAATAATCGGGGCTTATGATGTTATTAGGCATTGATATTGAATAATGTAAGCCTGGTATGAGTTTGTTCAACCCAGGTTTAGTTGTGGCTGTAGCTATTCAGGTCTGTCTCCGGCTGTTGTGCGTTGATTCTTGAGCTTGCGTTTACTTGGTTTAAGCTTATGTTAGTATCAGTAATGATCTGTATGTTGTTTAAGTAGATGAAATGCAGTACAAGTAGTATTTTGAGGAACAACAAACATGCTATTAGGCCACTAGGTTTGTGTTAACTGTTTGATTGATATTGAAACGTAGAAATCAAGCCAATTAGTTTGCTTGGGATTTGATTATGTTTCTTGAGTAAGATGAAGTGATGAGTATGTAATTTTATAATGTTGTCAGATTGAATATGATCTTCCTGACGAGATTGCAACGAGATTATAGTGGTTATGTTTGTCTGTATTTCTGGAGTTGCTTACCTGGAATAGTGAAATAGTTTCAAATTTCAAGTAAAATTTCTTAGTAGTTTAGTAGAAATGAGGAAGACAAATACAATAGGAATTTAGGCTTATCGTCGTGCAGAGAACAATTGATTATGTATCTGTAGAGAACAGTTGATTCTGTATCTAGTAGACATTGACAACACTGTTCGTGTGAATGGTTTTTAAGCAGTGATGGTCTCGATTTAGGAACATGGTTAGTCCGTTTTGAGTCTTTGACATGGCTGATTGGAATCCGAGTAATACAATCACAAAGACTGTGTTGCAGTTTGTCACTGATTGTTGATGATTGGGGCTTATAGAAATGAAGTATACGTTGTTCAAGTGTCCAGATTCTGCCAGTCGAAATAAAAGATTGCCTGGTTCAGTGTACGAGGCCAATTTATTTTGAAAGTATGGTATACAGGGAGTTAACCAGATAGTATATTTGGGTAATCAATATTCAAAGGTCTTAGTTATGTAGGTGTAAGATCCAAGATACCTGCAGACGTCGATGAGATAGATTGGATTGTTGTCTTCAGGATATGCTGCATATTGTCATGTTTATTACTGTTATAAATGAGATCTCATATGTCTAAGTCACTAGTGGCTCTGCTATTGAGCAATTAAACCATGGTATTGGCTATTGACTTGGGATGAAGCAAGTGTGGTATGAGTTTGTTTAGCATAGTTCTGGTATGAGTTTGTTTAACATAGCCCTCCCAAAATAAAAGCTCAAGCTCCGCTATTGTGTTTGCTTGCACTTGGTTTGAGCTTATGCCGGTATCAGTAAAGTTCTTTTTACTGTTCAGCAAAATAAACTACAACGAGTTTGTTGAAATTAGATGAAAAAAAGGGTACAAGTATTTTGTAAAATGACTAACATGCCATTAGGGTATTATGATTCTGCTTTTGAAGATCAAATGAGTTAGAACTTGAGCATAATATTGATGACATGGAATGATAGAACATCCACGAACAGTGAGGAGTTGAATCTGTATTTGCAAAACCCTTAACCCTCGCCTATGCTAAAAATGAGAACTAGTTTGTAACTTAGTATCTTATATGTTATTGCAGTCTGCAAATTTCTAATAAAATTGTCTAGGAGGTGTTTGGATTAAGTGAATGGGAATCAAGGAATGGAATCATTCTGTTTGGTCTATGGCTTATGAATCATGACTTATAAGAGGGTTTTTTCTTTATCTCCTGTGAGCCTCTAAATAGGTGCTGATATATCCTTGTCAGTTTTCTAACCTAATATTTGGATTACATGTGATGGCCATTGCAAGGAACTATGCTGACAACGATGAAACTTGAGAGGAGAAGGCCATCAATGAAAAATAAATTCACGCATCTTTGGTCTATGTTCATGAGCTTGAACAATCCAATTACATAGAATCAAGAAACACACAAGAAGCATATCTAGATATCTTTATCACAGTAAATATTTTCTGTCATTGACATTCCTACATACCAATTTTGTATGCTAAAAGAGTAATAAATTTGATATCCAAAGTTTAACGATAAGACCAAAAACTACAATTCAAAATGATACTTGAGCTCATATAATTTCTCATCTAGCCCTTTGAATCAAATCCAGTCAATATTAATCCACACAATTAACCAAGCATCACCTCAAACTTCAACAATAACTCACAATTTTGGAGAAGTTTGTTGCCACTAGTAATTGATTTACACCTTTTGTTATTTTTTTGTAAAAATGACAACCAATTGTTAAACCTAAAATGCTTAATAAAACATATCGTTAAGCTTAAAATCATCCGGTTATCTTAGATGAACATAAACCATTTGAGATCAAACATTTTTTACTCCCTTCGTCCCAAGTGTGTCAACAAACAAAAAATAGATTAATTATGATATGCGTAACTAATGTTAGTTTTGATAATTAAAATTGAGTAACTAACGCATGTTTTTCTTATAAGGATAAAGTATAATAAACAAACATAATTATTAGAGTATGTTGGTGGCAATTTCAACCATTCAAACAAAAATAGGTCAAATAAGCCGCCTCATAGGTTGAATTGAGTGGAGTGCAACTAGAGTGATGAGTCCAAATGGGTCGCCTCATTCTTTGTGTGAAATCAAGAATGGGTCAAATATGTCTCAAGAATGGGTCATTAGAATGAGCAAAAAGCCCAATACCCTACTTAGTTACAACTTAAAAGTGATATAACCTAATCTTAATGTTTATTTACGTTTATACGTTTTTTTGAACGTTTTCATACTTTTTCATCCCTTTCGGCACGTTTTCGTCTATTTTTTTACGTTTTCCTCCGTTTTTTTACATTTTCGTCTGTTTTTTACGTTTTCGTCCGTTTTTTACGTTTTCGTCCGATTTCATAATTTTTCATTCGTTTCGGCACGTTTTCGTCTGTTTTTTAACGTTTCCTTCATTTTTTACGTTTTCGTATATTTTTTACGTTTTCGTTCGTTTTTTACGTTTTCGTCTGATTTCTTACGTTTTCGTCCGTTTTTTTACAATTTCTTCCGAATGCTTACGTTTTCATCCGTTTTTTACGTTTTAGTCTAATTTCTTACGTTTTCGTCCGTTATTTTACGTTTTCGTCCGTTATTTTACGTTTTCGTCCTTTTTACGTTTTCGTCCGAATTTTTACGTTTTCGTCCGTTTTTACGTTTTAGTCCAATTTCTTACGTTTTCGATCGCTTTTTTACGTGTATGGAGTGTATTGATCCAAAAATGTGTGAAAACACCATAATTTAGTGGGTCGACCTGACCCACACCGTTTGACCCATGACCCGTTAGACCCATTTTTAAAACATGATATGTTTGACCCATGACACATTTGATCAATGGCCCATTTGACCCATGACCCCAAACCGACCCAACCCGACCTATTTACCACCTCTAATAATTATTACCCTAAAACAAAAATTAGACATTTTTGTGGAACAAATATAAATAATAAGATGAACATTTTTTATGAGGCGTGACTTGTTAGAGTAATAATTTTCTATAGAAAAATTAGTGACCTTTAATACCAATAAACCATTTGAGACCAAACGAGCACCGACTTTAAAGAGCAACAACATCAAACTTCGTTATCTGAAGACCGAATCCGCAAATGAACCTAAGTTCAAGGACGAAGAGTGTAATTTCTCCTATATTTTTTTTATCGGAAAACACAAATTAGCAGAAAAAAAAATTAAAAACAAAAATATCCCGCGTAAAATTTCAATTCAAACTTGAAAAACAAAAGCAATAAAAACAATTTCCCTCTTTACATCTCCAAAACCACAAATGAACCCACGAAACCTCTTAATCCGGCCACCCCAAACTCAATTATGCACACTCGGCTGCCCGATCCTCGACAAGGCTCTCGGGGGAGGAATCCCCACTAATTCAATCACTGAACTTGTCTCCGAAAGCGGCTGCGGCAAAACCCAACTCTCCTTACAACTCCTCTTCACTTCACAGCTCCCAACCACTCATTTTTATTGTTTTTTTAAATTACGCGTTAAAAATTTCAATTTCTTTTTTTTCAAACTCTTGAAAAAACAAAAGTAGCCATAAAAGCGTTTTAAATGAATAACAATTTACTTCTTTTTTTTACCATCTCCAAAAAAAAAAACCGACCTAAATGGAACCACGAAAACCTTCTTATCCGGCCCACACCCCCAAAAACTCAATTTATGCACACTCGGTGCCCGCGGCTTCCTCGGACAAGGGCTTCTCGGGGGTGGATAATTCTCCACTATTTCAATCACTGAACTTGTCCTCCGAAAAGCGTGGATGCGGCCAAAACTCAATCTCCTTAAACTCCTCTTCACTTTCACAGCTCCCACCAACTCTTTAAACGGCATAACGGCTCCTGTTATATCTCTTACACCGAGTTCCCCTTCCCGTATCGCAGTTTTCTCCCAGCTCGTTAAATCCTTCCACTCCACACACCCCATTTTATTCGAATCAGCGCGTGATCCTACAGATCACGTGTTTACGCGCGAAGTTCATGATGCACACCAATTGTTTGATATTTTGTCTCATTTAAGTTTTTGTTTAGAGAATAAGGAGACTAAGCTGGATGTGAAAATGATTGTGATTGATTCAATAGCGGCGTTATTTAGGAGTGAGTTTGAGAATAATGCTAGGGATTTAAAGAAAAGGTGTGATTTGTTTTTTAGGATTTCGGCGTGTTTGAAGGGGATTGCCAAGAGGTTTGGTGTTGCGGTTGTGGTGACGAATCAGGTGGTTGATTTGATGGATGATGGAGGGACGAGTGGTGTAAGAGTTGGGAATATTGAGTGGTTGTGGACGTCTGGGAGACGGGTTTGTCCTGCTTTTGGGGTTTGTCGTGGGCGGAATTGTGTTAATACGAGGTTGTTTTTTGTCCTTGTGTGATGTGGTTGTTTGAAGGTGTTTGGGGTGGGTTTGGTGATGAGGTCTTGTGAGAAGAGGAAAAAGGATGGGAAACTTCCATGTTGTTTCGCGCCCGCATTTGCCTTATTCGTGTTTTTTTGTTGGGAGTATGTAATAAGGAAAGGAGTTGTTTTTGGTGTTGAAAGTGTTATTGTGTTTTTTTTTTTTTTGAAAAGCGGGATTTGTTTAAGAAACTAGCAAGATGCTAGAATTACAGAGAAATCAAAGTAAGGGTTTTTTAAGCCAATCATCCCAATGAAGATGCTTACATCTAGTCTCTACACCAATAAATACTGCGGCAAAACCCAACTCTCCTTACAACTCCTCTTCACTTCACAGCTCCCAACCACTCTTAACGGCCTCAACGGCTCCTCGTTATATCTCTACACCGAGTTCCCCTTCCCTTATCGCCGTTTCTCCCAGCTCGTTAAATCCTTCCACTCCACACACCCCATTTTATTCGAATCAGCGCGTGATCCTACAGATCACGTGTTTACGCGCGAAGTTCATGATGCACACCAATTGTTTGATATTTTGTCTCATTTAAGTTTTTGTTTAGAGAATAAGGAGACTAAGCTGGATGTGAAAATGATTGTGATTGATTCGATAGCGGCGTTATTTAGGAGTGAGTTTGAGAATAATGCTAGGGATTTAAAGAAAAGGTGTGATTTGTTTTTTAGGATTTCGGCGTGTTTGAAGGGGATTGCCAAGAGGTTTGGTGTTGCGGTTGTGGTGACGAATCAGGTGGTTGATTTGATGGATGATGGAGGGACGAGTGGTGTAAGAGTTGGGAATATTGAGTGGTTGTGGACGTCTGGGAGACGGGTTTGTCCTGCTTTGGGGTTGTCGTGGGCGAATTGTGTTAATACGAGGTTGTTTTTGTCCATGTGTGATGTGGTTGAAGGTGTTGGGGAGGGTTTGGGTGATGATGGTCTTGTGAGAAGAGGAAAAAGGAGGGAACTTCATGTTGTTTTCGCGCCGCATTTGCCTTATTCGTGTTGTGAGTATGTAATAAGAAAGGAAGGTGTTTTTGGAGTTGAAAGATGATATTGTGTTTGCAAAGACCTTGATCAAATATCGCCATATTTTGGCTTTGGCCCTCTTATTACCTGGCTGTGAGTTGCATCTTTGAAAGCAATTCAAGCCTGCCACTTTTGTTATTGGGTTATTTAATTCATGTTGAGTTAGTTGATTACATTTGTGCAGATTTGCTTATGTAGTAGGGTGCTTAGAGTACCCCCTTTTGTTCGATCCTATAATTTTTTGGGCATTAAGGTATGTTGCAGGAGTCGTTCTTTGTAATGCATGATCGATTGACAATGATAATGTTTCTGTCGTCCCCATCCTGGAATTGCTAAAGGATATGATCTTTGAGCCTGAATAAGTTATTCAATCTGTCCAGCATAATGTATGACACTGTGATATATAGATTGCTATATACTTTTATAAGTGCTGCACCAAGTATTCAACTTTTTAATTAATATAAAATCATAGAAACGTGTATGCTGCTGCACAGATGCTTTGTTATTGCTGTATACCTGAGTCTTGTGCCGATAATTTTATTTAAATTCCTGTTTCTAAAAATTATCTATCTTTTTGGGCCAATAAGGTACATGGCAAGAATCATCCTCTATGACGTTGTCATCTGTTTTCTGGAAAAGTTAAAAAATATGACCATGGAGCTTAATAACTCATAAAATCTACCCAGTAGGTTGTATGGGACTACTCTGGAGAGATTCTTATACATGTCTAAAGTCTTAGAAAGTGCTGCCAGACAGGAACAGAGAAATTGAGTGTACAGCTGCTTTATGTTCTGTATTGTGAGAAAAGGGGATAGAGCAACCTGAATTCACTCACAAGTACCAGGTAACCATTCTTTACTACTGCAAGTCTTATATCATCATGAGATTAATGTTCAACAAGCTGCATTTATGAAGTCCTAACATACATTGTGATCTTTTACAAGTATGACCATGCATGCCCGAAGCTATCATATAATCTTCAAAACTTGAGTTCTATTTTTCATAGTTACATATGAACAAAAGCTGTAAAACTTATCCCGGCCGAGGTTTTTGTTAACCTAGAAAATATAAATTAATGTGCAAATACTTGACAGAAAACCCACAATTTGAAAAGCAAAAATCGCATGATGAATCTGTATTCATTTTGTAACATTGATGTCAAAATCAAAAGTCTAAGTCTAACTACCCTGCCAATGAGAAGAATATACGCAAACCAAAAAAGCATCATGCTTAAAAACCTACAACTTCATCCCATTAAATGACATTTTGTAAGGAATTTGCACCGCACCAGAACACAACCATAGACGTTAGTCTCTAGAAATAAACTACACTACACCAAGTCATGCAAACTTGAATTAAATATGGTATGTAATACATCATAGAGAGAGGTACGTCATGTTCCATCTACACATGTCAGAAACTGCTTAGTTGTGTTCCAATTTTACATTCACACAACAAACCAAAGATCGATCTGGATATTTAAGAAATGTCATCGGTTTGCTTATAGATACTTCACCCTGGCCAAAATTTATTCCAGCCTTTTGGGCTTTGGAAGTCATAAACCACCACCCTTAGTCCTCCTACGCACCATCCCGCAAACCTCGTAATCGACTTCAGGATCACTCCAACGATCTACAGGTAGATTCATTATTAACATACAGTATCAACCTCGTAGATCGAACTATCAGATGGGCTTGGTCGAATCATGTAAAGTTTTAAAAACTATTAAACTTAACCTTTTTTAGTATAATGGTTATACGTAACCCAAACCAACCCCTTCACAAGTAGATGGGTTGAAAGAAGACGACAAATGTATATGCAACTAGTAGAACAAAACGTGTCACATACCTGAAGTTTTTATATATGGAAACTAAAAAAAGCACACGCCCACCAGAAGGGTTCTGATTCGTATATTTGAATTTAAGAAGAAAAAAACTTGCTGAAGGAGTGTAAGTGACCACTTCCAATCAATATTGAGAAAGAAGAAAGGCTGAAGTATGAAAGCAGAAACTATAACATGTAGATACATGTATGCGTGTTAAAAAAAGGACTAAAGGAGTACAAAAAACATTCATAAATTTGTATGCTGCTTTAAAGTGGATCTCTCTGTCCAGTTTCAGACATCATTGTTAATAAAAAAATACTAAAAAGAACAGGACCTAATCCTAATGTGTAGACAGAAAGCATAGCACATTTAACGCACATGATGAATGAAAGTCTCTGAGACCTATAGTGATTCTCTGTTCCTTGAGGTGAGATAGATCAACGATGAAGTTTGCAACAGAAAAGAAAATGTCGACATAAATGGAAGACTAACCTTTTATAGTTTCATATGTGGATTTCTGGCTGAATTTGACCCCTTCTTGCCCTGTATGCAAGTTAAGGCATGAAGGCATGTGATACCACAAAAAGCTGTTATATATTCAGCTTATATAAGCCAAGTTGTACTATTAGTTTATGAGAATGATTAGAGGTGACATGTGCATTTTTCTAAATATGTTTTATTAACCAGGTTCTAAAAATTTACCCATTTGGCCCATTGGTGAGAAAATCACAAACAAATCAACCCATTTTTACATAAATGGATTAGATTGTTGTCATTTCTTATTGTTCAAACATTATAAGAGGAAAAGTTACAATTAATACACAACTGCCCTATATCATAAAGGGTATTAGTTGCATGTTTGCAGCAGATGGTTTACGAAAGTGATAACCAAATCATCACATGAATTACTCCAATGATCACATACCAGATGGTTTACGATCCGTAAGAACAAACGTCTCCAGAGTTATTGCACCATCATCAAATTTACACTCGACTATGGTCATGTGGAAGAGATAAAACATTAAACAGTTTATGGTAATAGCACTTCACGTCTCACGAATCGAGCCTCACTGATGTTCTCATTGCTGCTCTTGTTAACACACTGACAACATAAAATTTGTTTACAAGTAAAACGCGTCAGTAAAACAGTCTCAAAAGTCGAAAGCAGGTGGAATGTAACCATACCATCTGATAGGACTTGTTGAAGGCCTGGAGAGGAAAATCACCAATGAAATTGAAGAAAGGACACTCCTTTTTAACTGGCGTTATTGTTTTCTTATCAATTGGATAAACTATGCCAGCATGTGCAGTCTGCCACGCACATGAAATATGTTTATGCCACAAGCATGTATATGTGTGTGCAGAACTGTGGATGTCGGTGTATATAGACGAACATAAAAAGAGATGGAAAATCCTATACGTACAATTCCAGCTGCTGCATCAAGCTCTTTGAATTCCAGCCAGGCTTTCTGTCCCAGTTCAACCAATGGAACATGATCGATACACGGGTTCCCTGAAAGAGAAAACTTACCAAGTTACCATCCATGTGTTAACTTGAAATACTATACAATACAAGACACATACACACACAAACACCAAAAAGACATAACTACATTATCGTTCATTAGGAACTCATCTACAACAAACATCTGAATCCCCTTAAACTTGTCTCTAGCAACATAGAAAAATATTCAGTTTTGTAATATATAATCCTTATGTATATTCAGATCTGCAAAATAACCCCCCAACATAATATCTTTGTATGATTACACCATATGTCTCATTTGCTTCGTCCATGTCGATCATATATCAAATATAGAATTAGAAAATTGTTTTCCTTTACTTGTATTAGTCTATAACAAGTCCCAAGTAAAAAGGAACAAGTTAAATGAACTTGCTGGATTGTTATTATTCTTTCTAGCAAAGGTAAACATCAATAAGAAAATGGGCCAAAAATAGATGAAAATGCGTACGAGGTCTCTTCTCAATCTTCTTTATCTCTTCGTGAATTGCGTTTCTTCTAGAAAAAATTTGGGCACAAGGGTGTGGGCAGTGTTCGGATCGCTGCAAGAAAAGGGAAATGCTGTATGAGTACAGAAGGAGAAAACTAACTTTGATGGAAACATAAACACAATTATTACGTGCTTGTAAGTTGCATATTTGAAAGCAATTTCAGCCTGTGTTACTTAAATCATGTTGATGGAGGCTAGTGGGATAGGCAACTCTACTTCTTTTACTCGTTCTTATGTTATGGTTCATTTGGGAAGTCAACATAAGTCAACCATACACGTGCCTGGCACGTGAGAAGCAGTTATCAACCCAACACATTTTCCCGCCCAAACTCCTCCTTCCTCCCATTTCCCTTTAAATACCTCCTCCCTCCCATTTAGTATGGATTTGTAAAACTTATTTTCCTTTTCCTGTAATCATTCCTCTGTAAAAAGCATTCAACTAATGAAACTATCACTTGAGATTCTATTCTTTGTCTTGAATTTCTTCTAGTCAGTTTCATCCCAACTTCCAGTTTCTATATAAACTCAAGTTGGTTGTTACAATTGGTATCAGAGCCTTCGTTCCTGCCGGCTCGGTTATCGTTTTCTTGGCTACCATTTCAACAACAACACATCAAATTCATCATTAACAATCATTAAACGAAGATTTGAAGAAAGTGATCGTTGAAACAATCAGGTCATCAATTCAGGCTTCAATGGCAGATTTTAACAAAAGGTTAGAGAGTATTGCAACTAGTCAAAATATCATGATGAGTAAAATCCAAACAGCAACTGCAAAACCCTTGCACAATGGTCAAAATTTCCAATTTTTGAGTTGTGATCTTAAAGATTCGAGTTGTCAATTGTATCATGTGGATGGATTGGATAGTGGGGGAGCAGTTTTTGGAAAAAGTAAGGACAAAAATGGTGATGGAAATCATGCATGTGAGGTGTTTGACGAAATGCCGAAGATAAAAAAACCCAAACAAGAAGGTTCTGTTCAAGGATATTATGATGAGTTCAGTTCATTCATTAGTGGAATGGGTTTGGATGAATCGTGTGTTGTGAGTCTCTTCATTTGGGGGTTGAAGCCAGAAGTCGAAAAGGGAGTTAGCTTGTTTAAACCAAAAACTCTCTCAGACGCATATTGTTTAGCTAATTTGCAAGAAGCAAATAATAGTTTTAGGATGAATCAGTCATTTTTGTGTTTGCCAAAATTCAATCATTCAAAAGGATTAGCCGAAAATGGCATCGAAGAGATTAAAGAAGCTTGTAAAGAGCGTGATAAAAGTAATCCACTTGAGTGTATTGAAGGTTTTGACGATCAATTGTCTGAAATAATAGTTGGTGGTTATGATACTCAAGAAGATATTCAAGGTATGGAAAAGTTTGAGGAGAATAGTGTCAAGGAGAGTGGAAACGAGGATGTTGTGGTTGAAAGTGTTAAAGAATTGGTTGACGGGGATAATAGATTAGTTTATGATAAGTTGTTGGCATCAAATTGTGATCAAGAAGGCTTCAGTAAAGGTATGAATGAAGGAAAAAAGGTGAAGGTGACTGAAGACATTAAGACTATTGATGTGCTGAACTCAGAAAGTATGGAATCAACTAAAGATGGGCAAGTTTGTGTTGATAAATTGCGAAGATATGGAGTTGGGTTATTACAAGTCAAATATGTGTTATTGTTGGGGTTACATGAGTGTTTAAATTGTTCGGACCGTTGTTTATTTAGTCAAGAATATGTGCTTACCGCCAAGACAATGGGTGGGTATATTTTCGAAAGCAAAGAAGTGTTTGATCCAGGTGGAAAACTCGTTTGTGATTTAAGGGGTTTTAGTGGTAAGAATGCTTATAATAAACAAGAATTGGAGGCAAATGGTAAATCACAACTTGTAGCTTTGGTGACATCATATGTTTTGGGTAAGGATTTAAAGACAGAGAATGGCAGTATTGGCGTGGTTTTGGTTTCAACAAAGTCAATGTTTGAAAAAGTTAAAGGTTCTGTTAAAAGAATTTGAGATAATGAAGGAGATTACACATTAAAAAATCAAGATAAAAAGGATATTAACAAGGTCAAGGAGATTAGGAAAATAAGTAATCTGAGTGATGGTGGTATGAAGAATGGGGCAAATTATAAGGTTTTAGATGTTGGTGAATTTATGGATGGTGCAAATGGAAGTGAAACGAATCATGTTTTTCGAAATAATATCAGGTCTTTAGGTGAAGTATACGAAAGGAACATCCTTACAGTTCAAGAGAAGAGGGGTATAGTTTCTGCTTATGGTTCTGATGTTTGTCGGGTTGCGATAAGTAGTCTTAATTGTGATGGTAAGGTGTATCAAAAAGGGAGTCTAAAAGGTTCTGATAAGGTGACTACACTTTGTGCGCAGGTGGCGAATCAAAATAGTAGCTGCTCATATGTTTCAATAAGGAAAAATGATATAGGAGACATGGAAATTGTCACAACCTGTATGACGGCTGCAATTCAAGTGAGTGATTTAAATGAGAATTTCTTGTTGTTGCGCTTAAAGGATGTTATTGAGAAGGGAAATAGTTTTGGTCACTTGAAGATCGTCTTTTGGAAATGGTTTAAAGGGAAATGTTTTATATAATGTGAAGACATTGAAAGGAGAACAAGTGATTTGGATGAAAAGTATTTGAAGATGTTTTGCAGAGATGCTAAAGAGAGTGGAGTTAGTATTGTTTCTTTGAACTTTGTCATATGGAAGTGGCTTAAAAAGAAAATCGTATCTCAGATACATTGCCAAGTTAAGAATAAGGATTGGAAGTCTGATATTTTGAAATGGCCTAAGAAGAAAAAAACATGTCCCTCAAAATGCAACTTTGAGCATGCAAAGTGGAAGTTTGACATATGGAAATGGCCTAATAGGAAAAAGAGCAATGTCTCACGAGTGTTTTGTTGGAAGGAAGGGATGTTTAGTTCATACTCATCAGCTTGCTCACTGGGTTACACGTTGGATATACATCAGCTTGTTCATTTGATTACCCATTTGGATATTCACCAGTTTGTTCACTTAATCATAGTCATGGATGACAAGTTACTTACCCTTGGGTTGAATGAAACTGATATGACTCTCTTTGAGCAATATTTAGTACAATATGAAGCTGGAATTTTTAGTACAAAAGAAGATGATCAGGGTGAACCAGAGATAATGATGTCAGAATATTTACATACAGTGAACTTCAAGGCTGAGCCATATGAGGGGTGTTGGCTTTACATTTCAACTAACAAGGGAGTGGTTGTTTTCATTGTTGGAAGAATGGATGAGCAGAGATGACATTTTACACATTCACTTTGGTTGTTGATCTTGAGGACAAGATCAATTTCAAGGGGGATGGATTGTTATGGTTCATTTGGGAAGTCAACATAAGTCAACCACACACGTGCCTGGCACGTGAGAAGCAGTTATCAACCCAACACATTTTCCCGCCCAAACTCCTCCTTCCTCCCATTTCCCTTTAAATACCTCTTCCCTCCCATTTAGTGGATTAGCTATGGATTTGTAAAACTCATTTTCCTTTTCCTGTAATCATTCCTCTGTAAAAAGCATTCAACTAATGAAACTATCACTTGAGATTCTATTCTTTGTCTTGAATTTCTAGTCAGTTTCATCCCAACTTCCAGTTTCTATATAAACTCAAGTTGGTTGTTACATCTTAATTATTAAAATGAAGATGTTCCATTTTCACGGACATGGATTGATGTGCTTTAGAGGAATTCTGAATTTGATGTTCTATGGGGGCATTTAAGATATTTGACAAGAATCATCCATGATGACGTTCATGTTATCCGATTTCTGAAAATAAAACATATGATTTTGGAACTTATCCAGCAGGATGTATGAGAGTAATGCATTTTTCATATAGCCGTGCAAAGTCTCTTATGTGAAAGGGCTGCCAGATTTATGTTGATGCTACTGTGCAGATGCTTTGTGTTTGTGTATCGCAAGAGATTTGATAGAGCAACAAAATGGACGCGCAATTAGTCAATAGCTCAGGTAACCATTCTTTAATGCTGCGAGCTTTATGCAAAAGATTAATGTACTATTTGTCTGAAGTACATAACAGTGATGACGTGGTCGTTTCATCACCTATTAATGAGTAGATTGTAAAGGCTGAGTTGTTGGTGTGTCCCTTGTAGTGCATTGTATATATGCAAAACAGATTCAGAATTGAATCTTCAATAAACACACAAAAAGGTTATTTCCAACAAAGTCTTCCACTTTTACATATTATTTTGACTCATCCACCTTTAGATGATAGATTTCGGATGTGTTTTATCTCCTAAAGGATAAAATAATATAAACCTATCATCGTTAACCAAGACTAATAATATGGGTCGTATAGGATGAAAGAGTTATATACTTAGGTTTGTGATGACTGAGTTAGGCCTGCTTCCACTGTTTGTGGAAAATTCCCTGTTAGTAACCATTCTTGAGAACATTATTTTATTTGGAGCTTCAACAAAGATTTAATTTTTCATCTTAGAGAAGCCAAGTATAATAGGGCTCTGATTGCAGGAGACGATGATTCCAAGAATGTTTTGGACGTGGCAAACATTTTATTATGACAAAGTATATGTAATCTTTCTTCACGAGAAGTGAAATATGTTTATCGATAAGAATAACATGTAGGCTGCTAGTCCGGTGGCGAATCTGTATTGTAGCGAAAATTATCTACAGATAATATATGTTGAATGATAGTGATTGCTGGTGTACAATTTGTTGGGATTTAACATTCTAGCTAACCAAGTAGCTACGATTACGCAGCGGATGGATCTAGTAATAGCATATAGTTAACACGTAATAAGAAGTAAATAGAAAGCGTACCTCTTAGCCAATTGATCTTGAAACAAATAAAGCGACTAAAGTAAATCGCCTCTACGGTTGCTCACACAATCACGTCAACCGAATATGTTAAGTTTGTCTAGACTTAACTTCACAAACCAAATACCTTGTATTATACGACGATTACCAAACAACCTTTGATCTTGTAACCGAAAACCAAACCACCGAATTAGGGTTTATAGGAAAACCCTAATATCACCGAAAATCACTTGGACCGAATTAAGCAAAAACCCGAAACCCTTTTAGGGGTTTTAACCTTCGAACCACAATAACCACGAGCACCTAGTGTATAGATCTTGTATCGTCAAGCTGGGAAGGATAAGTGAAATCAATTAAACCTTAAAGGTATAATCGATTTTGGTGATGAAGTAGAAACCGAAAACCAAATAACCCTTTGAGAGGGTTTTGTGAAATCGGCTGGAAAAGAGAACAAAAAGAAACCGAACCCAGTGAGGGTTTTTAGGGTTATGAAAACGTGTTTAATGAGTTGGATATCAAGGGTATTTATAGCCCTTGAATCCTACTCAAGATAAACTAGGAAACAAGTCATATTCTAATCACAACACATCTTTTCCTTTTTCTACTTATCTAAACCGAACCTGGAACCCTTGGAATATTCTTATTCAATTTCCAGCTTTTAAGACATAACAAGTTTATGTCTTAATTCGGTTTAGTCCTTGTGGTTTGTATTAATAACGTTTGTGAAGTGTAGAACATATTCTCCGTGTATTAACGTGTGTGCCCCCAATAGGCTCACATATTCGTAACGTATACGTGCTAGCCAACTACCATAACCTAACAAATACATCGTTATCATGAAGGAATTGGTGAGCATATGTGGTGTTATTAAAATCACATATCCAACTATTTTTTCATGATAAATTTGTGTAAGTTGTTAACCAACTGGGATAGCTCGGTTCAAGCCGCGCTGGAGGCATGTATGAAATATATTGTGAGATAGTGAAAAAAAATTGTCGATCTAAAAAAAAATATTTGTATAAGTTGTTAACTATGTGCTAATTTCGTAACTAATTAATGTGTAATGACACAATTATAATCGGAAAGACAAAATGGAAAAGATTGAATAGGTTCTTAAATAAGCAAAATGCGACATAATGTTTTGACCGTGTAGTCCAAATCAAAAGATATCGTATCCGGAAAAATTGTGTAGTTTACGAATGAAGATAAACAAGTAAATTTGCTGATATCGGAATGACACTTGCATGCATAAACGGGCTTCGTTTCATAAACTCATGTTTTCAACCGGACTAACAAAAGAACCGATCTTTTTTATACATGGACTGAGAAATTCCACTCGGGATACTTCTAAGTCTGCTATCAATCACCAAACTATTCCTCTTTCACTTCACCTGAAAATGATACTCGAAAACGTCAACAATAATGTTGGTGAGCTCGTAGGTTTGACCTTAAACCCAAAAGTTGTGCCAATACCTCAACAGTGGACAATAGTGCTATATGACAGTGAATATATGCAAACAACCTTAGCATCACTGCTAATCAATAATCATATGTCACTTACGCACCTAAAGGGCCTACCAGCTGGAGTACTAAAATTAGGGCAGGACCACACACAAACATGGGTAGGCGTACCCATCCGCTCTAATAATCACACATATACTGGGTAGGCGTACCCCTCCGATCCAAACAATCATACAAATACTGGGTAGGCGTGCATATCCGCTCTAAACAATCATACAACACATAATAATCACATAGCAGTCATAAGCACATATCTTGTCCCAAAAACAAAATCACATTTCGCACAGATCAATTTAAAATATTTCAAAACACATTTGAGTAGCATTTTCCTCCAACGGAAAAACCAATAAAAAGTGGGGCTACGAGAACTCACCTCAAGCAAGTCTTTAGCTACCCAATCTCAATCACATAATCAAATGCAATGATGCCCGCACACGACCTAGTCCAGTTAATGTCCCAATTTAATCATCCAATTCCAAAACAATCTTTACATTTAATGCATAGAGTTTAGACACGTTGTACAATTTCCCAAAACAGATTTTAGTGGTGTGATGGTTGACGACTTAGCTCCACAATCATATCAATCTCATTCTACGATAATACATACTTATACTATTAACGTAAATAGATAAGTAATATAATAAATATTTATAATTATAATTATAAATATATCTCGACAAGTTCATTCGGTAAACCTTAGACACTTCAAAATAGTCATTATACGGTTGAAAATAAAACGTTTACCCATAATAAACACATTAAAGAAGTTTCGAGAAAAATTATATTTTGCGTCCTTTAGTGAATTTATTAAATAAATAAAATAATTAAATATTATTTTATTATTTAAAAATCAAAAATTATGTTTTTAAGAAAATTTCTAAGTATAAACTTTTTATGAAATTTTGACATGACTCGTATGTTTATACAACGTTTTCCAAGGTTTCAAACCTTATTTTCAACATTTTTCACAAATTCGACACTTTTCGACAAAATTCCAAAATCTCCATCGTTAACGCTTACCAACACGTTTTCTCCAAAATATCATTCAATATCACTTCGTAAATACATTTCCACTTTCAAAAGTCCGTCAAAATTCTCATAACTACTAAATATCGCTTATTGGGCCTTAAGGTCCAACAAGATTCATTAGGACATTTATAAGTCCAAAATACGATCCAAGTCCAAAACCAAAGTTCATTTACATATATAAGTATATACTTATATGTAGAAATAATCCGGACCACAATAAGCCTCTCCATTAAGCCGCCGGCTCAAAGTGCTTATTGGGCCCGAGAGTCCATAACTACAAAATACGTAATTAGCTTTAAGATAAGCTAATAATCAGGTTTAGCATGTAGGTTAACTACCAAAAGCTTTAAAAATAGTCCACAAACATACGCCATAACACAAAATAATCAAAAATCACTTCCCTTGTTATTACCAACCAAGCCGTGAGCCATAAGCTCAAAATAAAGCCCAAATTGCTTAAAAAATAATCCCGCAATAAGCGAAACAGCAATTATCAAAAATAAGAATATCTAGCAACATATATTATCAAGACCATCACGACCAAACATTAAAACCACACAAAATTCCCTTTTTTTCCCTTTTTACTATATCACAACCAAACACCCCATAAAATATCTGGTTTCGTTTCCAAATAAAATTGATTTTCACATGATCAACTGTACAACTTACATCTTGCATCCGAAATAAACCCAAAAGGACAAACAAAATTTTAAATTTGAAAACTTACAGAAAATCTTCAAATTTGTAGATTTCGACATGAACCGACAACAAATGTTGTTTTAAATGAAAACGAAACACTAGATAAACCACAATATATTAATGTCTTTCAATGTTTTCTTGATCAATCTTGCAAACATTATGTGTTTCTTGTTTGTTTTGGTTAAAGGTGGTGGACGAACACAAAAGGGAGAGAAAAGAGAGATATATTTTTTTGAAATGAATGGAAAATGAGTGGAAATGGACTAGTGGTGGAATATATGTGTACATTCCTTAGACACACTTCCTAGAAACTAGCCTTGTTGTCCCCTATCCTTCCCATAACCGGCCAAGGCATCCTATGGGTGTCGGGTCTTTCTTTTCGTGTCGAAATCACTTAAAAGCTCGTAAAACTCAACCATAAAATTTACCTCAAAGTTAATTAGCATTTTTATTCACTTTAAAAATACTTTTCCATTAACCTAGAGTATTCACATGACATATTTTCACTTTACACCCTTCAAAACTCAATTTGGACATTAACGGGCGTGTCAGACTCGTTTTTCGGCATTTCTCAAAATTCACGGGTCAACTACCCAGAATACACATAACATAATAATACCTTCCAAAAGGGATTATTAATCACCATAAACCTCAAATCATCACATATCTCATAAAATCACTACCGTCAACACGGTACAAATATCTGAATAAACTAACAGAAGTCAAATAGTCAAAGGACTATTAACGAAATATTCAAAACACAAAAAGGGCAAAGGTTACATTCTAACCCCCTTAAAAGAATTTCGTGCCAGAAATTCAACTACTAACATCACTAAAGAAATGCGGGTACTTCAATTTAATCTGATCTTCACGTTCCCAAGTGAATTCAGGACCACGTTTCGAATTCCACCGAACCTTGACGATGGCAATTCTACTACGCTTCAACTTCTTAAACTCTCTTTCCAAAATTTCCACAGGTTCTTCTACAAAATTTAACTTAGCGTCAACTCGAATCTCATCCAAAGGCACTTTCAGTGTTGGATCAACCAAACACTCGACACGTGGAACGTGTCATGATTACCATTTAATTCCTCAGGCAAATCTAACCGATACGCCACATGGCCTACTTTCTCAATAATCTCAAATGGTCCAACAAATCTAGGTGCTAACTTCCCTTTCTTCTCAAAGCGTACCACACCTTTCTAAGGCGACACTTTGAGCAAGACATAGTCACCTACACTAAACTCTAGAGGCTTCCTCCTCTTATTATCATAACTTTTCTGACGATCACGCGTAGTCTTAAGTCTATCCTTAATCTACGAGATCTTTTCAGTAGTCTCTTGCACTAACTCAGGTCTTATCAACTGACCTTCTCCAACCTCAGCCCACATAATTAGCGAACGACACTTTCTACCATACAATGCATCAAACGGAGCACATCTCACACTAGAATGATAACTATTGTTATACGAAAACTCAACCAACAGAAGATGAACATCCCAACTCCCTTCGAAGTCTAGGATGCACGCTCTAAGCATGTCTTCCAAAGTCTGAATAATAAGCTCACTTTGACCATCGGTCTGAGGGTGATAAGTCGTACTCATGTCTAAACGAGTTCCTAATGCCTCTTGCATTGACTGCCAAAACCTTGATGTGAAACGACTATTACGATCCGATATAATCGAGATTGGCACACCATGTCTAGCAACTATCTCATTCAAATAAAATCTATCCAACCTTTCCATCTTATAATCCTCACGCATAGGTAGAAAATAAGCATACTTAGTCAATCGGTCTACAATGACCCAGATTGTGTCATGCCCCCTACTAGTCCTAGGTAACTTAGTCACAAAATCCATAGCTATTCCTTCCCATTTCCATATGAGAATCTTAGGTTGCTGGAGCCTTAACCTTCAGACAAGTCGAACACTTACTAACATATTCAGCTATATCTTTTTTCATTCCAGGCCACCAATACCTATCTCTCAAATCATAATACATCTTATCAACTCCTGGGTGTACAGAGTACTTTGACTTATGTGCTTCATCCATTATCAGGGTTCTCACCTCACCCTTCAAAGGTACCCATATTCGATCCAAGTAATACAAAGTTTCATCACTTCTCTATTCTATCATCTCATCTAAATCTTTCTGTAATACTGCAAATTCATCAACCTCCTTCTGAGCCGCCAGTATCCTATCCTTGGTACTCGACTAAAGGATCATATTCATAGCTCTAACTCTCTTAGGCTTTACTCTTTCCTTCCTACTTAGGGCATCAGCCACCACATTCGCCTTACCAGGATGGTTGCGAATTTCACAGTCATAATCACTAAACAACTCTATCCAGCGACGTTGTCGCATATTCAACTCTTTCTGACTAAAGATATGTTGAAGACTGTTATGATCCGTATAGATGACACTCTTTGTCCCATATAGATAATGTCTCCAGATCTTAAGTGCAAACACAACGGCGTCCAATTCTAAATCGTGGGTAGTATAATTCTCCTCATAAATTTTCAACTGCCTAGATGCATAGGCTATCACCTTACCTCTTTGCATTAACACACAACCTAGTCCTATCCCGGATGCATCACAATATACCACAAAATCTTCTGGTCCATCGGGGAGAGCTAGAACAGGCGCATTACACAACTTATCCTTCAAGGTCTGAAATGCCAATTCCTCTTCCTCACCCCAATCAAAAGTCTTACTTTTCTGAGTCAAGATAGTAAGAGACTTAGATATCTTAGAAAAGTTCTCAATGAACCTACGATAATACCCAACCAATCCTAAGAATGAACGAACCTTAGTCGGAGTTCTAGGGGCTTTCCAATTCTTAACAGTTTCAATCTTACTAGGGTCCACATGAATTCCATTACCATTTATCATATGCCCAAGAAACTGCACTTCTCTTAGCCAGAATTCACACTTAAAAAACTTAGCATACAGTTTCTCCTTTTTGAGCAGTTCCAAGACTAACCTTAAATGTTTTACATGCTCCTATTGAGTCTTAGAGTAGATTAAGATACCGTCTATAAATACTATCACAAACTTATCAAGATACGACCTACAAACTCTATTTATCGGATCTATAAATATTGTTGGTGCATTAGTCAGACCAAAGGGCATTACGGTGAACTCGAAATGTCCATAACGAGTCCTAAACGTAGTCTTTGGTATGTCATCCTCGTGCACTCTCAGCTGATGGTATCCAGACCTAAGATATATCTTTGAGAAAAATTGCGACCCTTGCAGTTGATCAAATAGATCATCAATTCTAGGAAGCGGATAACGATTCTTAACAGTCAACCTGTTCAATTCTCTATAATCAATGCACATCCTAAAAGTACCATCCTTTTTCTTAACGAACAACATCGGCCCTCCCCAAGGCGATGAGCTTGGTGGAATGAAACCTTTGTCTTAAAGTTCCTTGAGTTGTCCTGAAAACTCCTCTAATTCGAAAGGTGCCAAACGATAAGGAGACTTTGCTACCGGCGTTGCTCTAGGGATTAACTCAATCCGAAACTCAATTTCCCGAATAGGCGGTAAATCCAGATAGGTCATCCTGGAATACCTCAGGAAAATCTCTAACCACTACAATCTCTTCTTGTTTCTTAACACCCATCAAAAATCTCACTTTCTCATCCAGTCTCTTTCCTAATACTCTAAGCACTTTGCCATCCGGTAGTGGTATCCTCACTGCCTTCTCATGGCAAACTATTTCAGCCTTATAACTAGACAACCAGTCCATACCTATAATCACATAAAAACTCCCATGTCTAAAAGGTATCAAATCGATGTCAAAGATATGACCCTTGATTTCTAGTTTACAACCCTTAATAACTTTATCAATCTTTACTAGCTGCCCGCTAGCTATCTCAATCTCATATATGAAACCTAAGTCATTGGGCTCTAAGCCTAATAGAGGTATAAAAGTAGTGGAAACAAAACTATAGTTAGCACCAGAGTCAAATAAGGTAGTGGCAAAATGATTGTTCAAAGTAAACGTACCCGTCACAATTTTTGGATCTTGACGAGCTTCTTCTGCTCCCAACATGAATGCCCTACCTCTAGCCTGGTTCCCTTGGTTTCCATGACCTTGACCCCCGTTATTAGTAGCAATTTGGTTTGGAAGATTTTATCCCGGTCCATGTGCCCTAATCCATCTAGGACAGGCTGACTTGACATGGTCGGTACTACCACACTCACAACATGCCCTAATAGTCGGGTTCCTAGCATTGACAAGATTCACATTCCTCGACACACCCCTACAATCCCTTGCCAAATGACCCGGGTGGTTATAGTTGAAGCATATGCGACAAGGTCCATCGGGCGCATGGTAGGAGTTGCAAGTGATACACTTGGGCCAAGTACCCGTATTCTCTCTTCTCACATGGTTCACATTAGTAGCAAAAGCATTCACAGTCCAAGTCCTCTTATTATCATCCCATCCACTCCTATCCTTGCAAGGTTCCCCTACATTACCTCTCTTTTTAACCTTCTTAATTGATCCATTACTAACAGCCTCATCAGTCAGTGTACCAGAAATCTGCACAGCCTTCTGTATTTTTTTTGGCTCTATTGCTGCCACCATCCCACAGATCTGTGGAGCAAGGCCATACATATACCTCTCAATCATCCTACTCTCAAGAGTCACCAAATGACGAACTAACCTAGTCAACTCATGAAACCTATCAGTATATGTAGCATGGTCAGCCCCGACCATGGCGTGATTTCACAACTCAGATTTCAACTTTTGCATCTTATGACTAGGACAAAACTCTTGTATCATCATAAACTTAAAGTCGTTCCATGATATACTAACAGTGACTTCCCAGCTTAGCGTGCGGATCTAAGAGTTCCACCACGTTAAAGTCGTACCTATAAATGAACCAGCAGTGTATTTCACTTTTTGGTCATTACTACAACCACTCATATCATGCACAGACTCCATTTTCTCAATCCAACGAGTAAGAACTACAGCACCTCCATTACCATCATATTCCTTAGGGTTACAAGCTAAGAACTCCTTATATGAACAACCTACCCGGTTGCCATTTACTATCACATTCTCAACGTTCTCCTGAACGTTCTCATTAACCACAGTACCATTATGATTTCCAGCATTTCCTCGGTTACTAACCTGAGCCAACATGGCGGGTAAGAGGTTCTGCAATTGTTGGGCAATGATCGTTGAGAAGTCGGGTGCACCCCCATTGGCTCTCTTAACATTTCTATTGACTCCCTTTACACCCCCATTAGATCTCATACCCTGGTCATTTCCTTGACAATTCAATTCATCAACATGCTCATCATTACCTTCCCTAGGTCTTCTACCCCTTCCACCTCTACCAACCCGTTCACCTGTTCCCCCTCCTGGTGATTAGGCAGCAGGCCGGCCAGCACTTCTGATCTTCATCCTTGGCGGCAACATTAGGCAAGTGGGAAGACTCGCACATATATACATAATATCTTACTATATATAACCGAATATACACGCAACACTACCTTACGGTGTCAACATCGATTTGTGTGAACAACAATACCAAGTATGAGTGAGTTGTGATACGCTTATAATTATGTTGGCCACTGTACTTATATTCGCATCCTTTCCCGTTCATAGTCAATATTGAGTCCACCCATTTCAATGACTGATATAACTAAGGCACCAAACCATAAACACACAAAGTCACACAAAAGCGGAACACCGCGCACATAGATCCTATACGCAACTAAATCACGGATCTTAGGTTATAGTCTAGGCCAAACCACTTAGTTCCCTATAACCTTGGCTCTGATAACCAATCTGTCACAAATCGACAATGGCGAAAACTCGAGAATGCAACATAATGATCAATCATAACACAAGATACAAAATAGAGAAAACTACATTACATAAACTCCAACAAGTGCTATGTCTTTCACTTCACCTGAAAATGATACTCGAAAATGTCAACAATAATGTTGGTGAGCTCGTAGGTTTGACCTTAAACCCAAAAGTTGTGCCAATATTTCAACAGTGGACAATAGTGCTATATGACAGTGAATATATGCAAACAACCTTAGCATCACCGCTAATCAATAACCATATGTCACTTACGCACCTAAAGGGCCTACCAGCTGGAGCACTAAAATTAGGGCAGGACCACACACAAACCTGGGTAGGCGTACCCATCCGCTCCAATAATCACACAAATACTGGGTAGGCGTACCCATCCGATCCAATAATCTCACAAACACTGGGTAGGCGTACCCATCCGATCCAAACAATCATGCATCACATAATATTCACATAGCAGTCATAAGCACATAACTTGTCCCAAAAACAAAACCACATTTCGCACAGATCAATTCAAAACATTTCAAAACACATTTGAGTATCATTTTCCCCCAACGGAAAAACCAGTAAAAAGTGGGGCTACGAGAACTCACCTCAAGCAAGTCTTTAGCTACCCAATCTCAATCACACAAGCAAATGCAACGACGCCCGCACACGACCTAGTCCAGTTAATGTCCCAATTTAATCATCCAATTCCAAAACAATCTTTACGTTTGATGCATAGAGTTTAGACGCGTTGTACAATTACCCAAAACAGTTTTTAGTGGTGTGATGGTTGACGACTTAGCTCCACAATCATATCAATCTCATTCTCCGATAATACATACTTATACTATTTAGCGTAAATAGATAAGTAATATAATAAATATTTATAATTATTAATTATAAATATATCTCGACAAGTCCATTCGGTAAACCTTAGCCACTTCAAAATAATCATTATACGGTTGAAAATGAAACGTTTACCCATAATAAACACTTTAAAGAAGTTTCGAGAAAAATTGTATTTTTCGTCTTTTAGTGAATTTATTAAATAAATAAAATAATTAAATATTATTTTATTATTTAAAAATCAAAAATCATGTTTTTAAGAAAATTTCTAAGTATAAACTTTTTACGAAATTTTGACATGACTCGTACGTTTATACAACGTTTTCCAAGGTTTCAAACCTTATTTTCAACATTTTTCACAAATTCGACACTTTTCGACAAAATTCCAAAATCTCCATCGTTAACGCTTACCAACACGTTTTCTCCAAAATATCATTCAATATCACTTCGTAAATACATTTCCACTTTCAAAAGTCCGTCAAAATTCTCATAACTACTAAATATCGCTTATTGGGCCTTAAGGCCCAACAAGGGTCCATTAGGACATTTATAAGTCCAAAATACGATCCAAGTCCAAAACCAAAGTCCATTTACATATATAAGTATATACTTATATGTAGAAATAATCCGGACCACAATAAGCCCCTCCATTAAGCCGCAACTCAAATGGGCTTATTGGGCTGTGAGTCCATAAACTCCAAAATACGTATATTAAGCTTTAAGATAAGCTAATAAGCTACGTATCGCATTTGGTTACTTCCAAAAGCCTTAAAAATAGTCCACAAACATACGCCATAACACAAAATAATCAAAACTCACTTCCCTTGTGATTACCAACCAAGCCGTGAGCCATAAGCTCAAAATAAGCCAATAAATGCTTAAAAATATGCCCGCAATAAGCTTTGCAAGCTATTATAAAAAATAAGATATCTAACAACATATAGTATTTAACCATCACGACCACAACATCAAAACCACAGAATTCCCCTTTTTCCTTTTTACTATTCACTAACCAAACACCCCTTAAATCATCCGTTTCGTTTCCGAAAATTGATTTTCACAACGATCAACTTGTACAACTAACATCTATGCATCAAAATAAACCCAAAAGGACAAACGAAATTTAAATTTGAAAACTTACAAGAAAATCTTCAAATTTGTAGATTTTGACACGAACTGGACAACCCAAACGTTGTTTAAATGAATAACCAAACACTAGAATCAACCTCAAATATTAATGTCTTCATGTTTTCTTGATCAATCTTCAAAAATTTATGTGTTTCTTGTTTGTTTTGTGTTCGGCCGGATACACACACACACAAGTGTAAGTGTTTTTTTTTAAATGAAAAATGATGAGGAAATGATCTTAGTGGAAGCATATTTGTGTACAAATGGGACAATCTTGCTAAAAAAAACCATGTTGTTCCCTTCTCTTGCTATGACCAGTCAAGGGATCGTAGAGAGTCCCGGGCATTTTTTTTCGTGTCGGGATCACTTAAATGCTCGTAAAACTCAACCGTAAAATTTACCCTAAAATTAATTAGCATTTTTATTCACTTTAAAAATAATTTTCCATTAACCTAGAGTATTCACATGACATATTTTCACTTTACACCCTTCAAAACTCAATTTGGACATTAACAGGCGTCTCGAACTCGTTTTTCGGCATTTCTCAAAATTCACGCGTCAACCACCCGGAATACACATAACACAATAATACCTTCGAAAAGGGATTATTAATCACCATAAACCTCAAATCATCACATATCTCATAAAATCACTAACGTCAACACGGTACAAATATCTGAATAAACTGACAGAAGTCAAATAGTCAAAGGACTATTAACGAAATATTCAGAACACAAAAAGGGCAAAGGTTACGTTTATTGTCTGTCAGTACAACATATGAACAACTTTATGACTCACTTAAGTTTTATTATTCAAACTGTTTATATGATTACTCGACGGATTTTAACGGTGTTCTTAGCCTCTCCAGAAAAAGAGTGTAGGTAAAATTAGTTCCCAATACAACACATTAGAATTTTGCATAGATAGGAAGTGCGTTGGAGAACTTTTTTAAAACACTCCAGTAGAAGTGGTTCTCCAATCATTGATGACACACACATGCCAACTTATCTTTGTTAGTACTAGCAAACAATGATGACAATAAGCAGACATGCCAACTTATCTTTATAATATTCAGTTTTGATTGTGGGAAGTGTTTAGCCAAAGCATGACTCTTTATTAAATCATCTTCGGTCATATATCCCTGAGATCTATCCTCACCTTGAAAAGTCGTTTATCTTGATGATGATGTCATTCTCCAGAAAGATTTAACCCCTTTGTTCTCTTTAAATCTTCATGGAAACATAAATAGAGCAGTTGAAACCTGCCTTGAAGCGTTTCACTGACTGTATAAGTACCTCAATTTCTCCAACCCGGTGTTGAGCTCCAAGATTGACCCACAGGGTTGTGGGTGGGTGCTCGGGCTAAACATCATTGATTTGATGGCTTGGAGGAACGCTAATGTGACAGGATTGTATCATTATTGGGACGAACATAATGCAGATGGAAACCTGTGGAAATTAGGCACATTGCCAGCCAGTCTTTTAGCCTTTTATGGACGGAGTGAGCCACTAGACCGAAGATGGCATGTGTTAGGCCTTGGTTTTGATGATAGTATTGATAACAGACTTATAGAGAGTGCGGCTGTGGTCCATTTTAATGGGAATATGAAGCCATGGTTAAAGATTGGGATAGGAAGGTTCAAGCCATTATGGCAAAAGTATGTCAATGGAACTCACCCATATCTTCGTGACTGCGTCACAAGCTGAGATGTCATTATTAGTGGAGTCAGAAATAGAAAATTTAGTTTTTATATTGTTTTAGATGTTAATTATTTATAAAATATATTCTTTTGTTTGATTTTTGAAATCATGCTGACATTCGTTTGAAAGAATTATACTCTGATTTTCTCGAATCAAGCTTCTGGAACCATTTCGTGATTGTTTATAGGTGGAAGTGTGTTTGGTTTTTTTGGTGATTGGTCATACTGATGCAGGATCGTGGGACGTTGTGGGTGTTGGAATATAACTATCAAGTTAACCAATTTAACTCTGACGAGTACGCAGCGGATAGAGCTACAGTGTGCTGAGAGTTTGTTCTGTGAGATTTTCAATAGTTGCTGCAAGATTCACTGTAATTGTTTTAAAAATTCTGCTGTGAGTGACAGGTTGTTATGTCTTCAGCTGAGGTAATTTTCAGTCCTAATGTTCGAGTCATGTGTTTGGAGCAAGAAAAGAACGATGCTAATACTTTTTTCAGTTCAGTTTGCTGCAAGTGATAAGTAGCTACGTGCTATAATTCCTTTGGTGGTCCAGTGATTTTTTGTTGGTCAAATAGGTAGTCCAGGTTCATGGGAGGGTTTTCCTCTTATGGGCATGTATCTCTGTTTGGCTTTTAATCATGTGTACACTTTGTTTCATTTACACATTGTGGCTTTTTGATGTTGTCTGGTTTTTGTTTTTTGGTTTTTTGGATCCCACTACAGTAAGTGTCTTATTTAGCATCGTAACTTCTTTGGTATTATTTATTGTTGAAGATATTCTAATACCAATAATTGAGATCAGCTTCGCCACAAGTGACTTCAGTAAAGATTCTCGGATCGGTGATGGTGGATTTGGTGTGGTCTACAAAGGAAGACTCTCTGACCGCTGGCAAAACCATGAAGCTGCCATCAAAAGGCTTGACCATTGATGAAGAACGAGTGAAAGATTTTGTGACAAAATTGGTATCTTTTCTTTCTTTCGCATCTTAATGCTTTCATACAACATATAAGTAGTTAGTAGGGTGTTTGGACCAGATTATCTATATAGTAGCTAACTTAATAACCAAAATTAGCTTATGTGAAGTGAGTTCAGAACTAGATCCAAAGACAAGCGTTAAAAGTTTAAAATATGGCAACTGTATGTATAGGAACGCGTCTTATTATAACAGAACAGAGAATGACAATTAATAAAGTGCTGTGTTTTGCGTATATTGTGAAAAAGATGATTATAAGTTTAGTGGTCATATTAATATCTTCTGTTATTTGTGTCAGTTTCATTTTGTTACTTTTTATTAATTTCTTTTTATTGTTGTAGAAGAAATTGGAGATGACCTTGAGTGTAACGTATCATTTATTCCAACTAAACATTTCTCTAAATTCGCTCACGGTATGCTTCAACTCAGATACTGCACAACTAATTTCGCCCAAGGTATGCTACTTTTGGATTTACATATTTCTTCCTTTTTTATGCACTTGGAATGATGATTTATTATGTTATTAAAGCTGCTAAGACAATATTCTTATTTTTGCTTATCTTGGTGTTGGCTAAACATTTGGAAATGTAATTCATGGGTAAAGAGGCTCTAACTGGTCCGAAATTAATTTGCTATATTCTCAGGTATGGGAATTTGATCAAGATCATCAAAGATGGTTTCGAGTGGTAGAACTAGCAGTTCATGTTTATGAGGTTGACCAGGTATGTGTTGTGGCATGGGCTCCAAACATGGGAAGGTAAAAGCGCAGAAACCTTTTGGTAATTTATAGGACTTTATCGAGTGTAGATACAAGTGTATGTACACAAAAATATATGTAAAGGACGAAAAATCCTCTAAGGCTTCTTACTAAACTCAGATTCTAATTATGAGACTACCACATGACATATGAGCTGATAGCTGTCTCAACCTCGAAGGGAATTTCAGTATGGCAAATGGCATGAAACCCTGACCCTAATGGAAGGCTTTCAGTTGAGAAAGTTGTGACGTTCCCTTGCAATGAAAACGAGGTATGTGTTATTTATTAACCTTGTATAAATCAAGTAAACGTTCAACAATAAAAGTCAAGAGTCAATAATCATCATCCAAGTCAAGTCAAGACATTCATTAATATTTATTAGTCATTAATTTGTATTGGGCTCAAGCCCATCGTAACGATTCTAGAATGTTCTCTTATATCCTATTTATAGGATAGTTGTTATCAATTGAAGACAAGCAAATCAATTAGCCTTCAATGGTGAATTATCATATTCTAATATTATTTTGTAAACTTATTTGTTCTCTTCGAACAGATGATGGTTTTTAAATGGATCTTGCTGTTTGTGTACTATTATGAGTAACATACTTAAAAAAATATCAAAATGAGTAACTTACTTTGAAAAAGTCACAAAAATGTGTAACCATTATTTTTTTTTTAAAACAAAAAAATTTAAAAGTAAAAGTCAACTTTAAAAAAAAAATTAAAATAGTTTTTTGTTTTTTTTTTAAAAAAAATTTGTACAGTCAAAGTAAGAGTCAACTGTTTTTTTTTTATTTTTTTTTTAAATTTTGTATAATCAAAGTAAAAGTCAACTTTAAAAAAAAAAATTAGATTTGTTTTTAAAAAAATTTATACGATGTTTTATTACAAATTTTTTAAGAAAACATAAAATAAAGTATAACAAAAAATATTTACATTTTTTTTATTATTTTTTTATTTTTAAAGAAAAATCGCTTAAATTTTTTTTGTTATATTTTGTTTTATGTTTTCTTTAAAAATTAAAAAAAATGTAAGCTTTTTTTGTTATACTTTATTTTATGTTTTCTAAAAAAAATTGTAATAAAACAAAGTATAATTTTTTTTTTAAAAAACAGAAAAACAATTTAATTTTTTTTTTTTTAAAAAGTTGACTTTTACTTTGATTATACAAAATTTAAAATAAAAAAAAGAAAAACAAAATTTCATTTTTTTTTATAAAAAAACAGTTGACTTTTACTTTGACTGTACAATTTTTTTTTTAAAAAAAACAAAAAACTAATTTTTTAATTTTTTTAAAAAAAAGTTGACTTTTACTTTTAAATTTTTTTGTTTTAAAAAAAAAATAATGGTTACATATTTTTGTGACTTTTTCAAAGTAAGTTACTCATTTTAATATTTTTTTAATTAGGTTACTCATAATAGCACAAAACAAAAAGTATATTACTCATTTATAGCTTTTGTCCTTTTAATCTAAATCTTTATCAACGTGTCGCGTTGACGTAACCATTCATCGGGAAACCCAAATACATTATCCTAGGCTAGTGGGTCTTAGCCGTTAAGATAAACCGCAACTTCTTGGTCGAGCAGTTCCAGTTTCTGTTTTGTCTGGCGCTTAATATGCGCATTCCCGCCGTTCTACAACATCGATGTGAGTTTATAGCCCCCCTGTTTTTACTGGTTTTATATATATTTTTGGGTGAAAACATGCTTGTTTACAAATGCATGTACATAGTTGATTACAAATTGGTTTACATACTCATATATATAGCTCGCTATGGGATACATTACTTGACTTCATTTTTGGACATGAATGCATACTTTACTTTTGAAATGATTACGGATTAGTTTAAGCGGATTGAACTGATAACAACAACATTACTGCCCGGGTGTTCTTGGAGGGGACACCGGTAACGGGAGTACATATTCTTTACATTACTGCCCGGGTGTTCTTGGAGGGGACACCGGTAACGGGAGTACATATTCTTTAAATAAATGCCCGGGTGTTCTTGGAGGGGACACCTGTGATGGGTACATACAAGTCTACGTCACAGCTTCATGAACTGTAAATCACTTGGAGGGTGAGCGCGAATGTTATGAAATAGATCTATTCGGGTGTGAATCCCCGTTCGGGTGATTAGCTATCACTGGGCAAACGAACGTTATAGCATGTTGTCCACGCGAATGTTATAAAATAGATCTATTCGGGATTGACAATCCCCGTTCGGGTGATTAGCTATCACTGGGCAAACGAACGTTATAACAGGTCGGAATACGATTGGTTGGGTCTACAGGGCCAACAATACATATACATGAATACTTGCGCGTTGTCTTGAATAAAGTGGCAATACATACTTTGAACAAAGGTGGTTCAACTATACATACGTTTTGGTGACTATTTAGGGATTTAAATGGTCATGCATGCTTTACAATTTTTGATTTCTAAAAATCATACATACATTTTGGAAGAACATTTAAGGATTTAAACGGTCATACCTACTTTACGGAACTTTGGTTCAACATTTATACTTACAAAACCTATGAACTCACCAACTAATGTTACACTTTTAAGCAGATTTTCTCAAGGTGAATTAGATGCTTGGCATAATGATATGCATTGAGTCTAATTTGGACAAGATTTCATCATGTTTTTTCTACTTAACATACAAATGAGTCACGGCACTTTTCATTAAATCCACGACTCTGAAGGAAATGGAAGCGAACTGGAAGGTTTAGTGTTGGCACGGGAGCAACAACAGGACAAACAAGGGGCTCAAAAACTGAGGTTGTGATAGGTTCAGACCTACCGGAGGTTGACGGGTGCGGTACTTTGTGAGCAAGAATGGTGCACTTGGTCCTATGTCACCTCGGGTATTGGCTTCAACTACTGAAGAATAGGAATTGGAGGTCCTTGAAATGCAACACCGCTTCGGGTAGTGATACCTTTATAGTCTTCTCTAGGGTTAGTAACTGGTGACCAGGGATTGTCCCTGACCCTGAAGTAGAAAGCGTATTTGGCATGATACAAACTTAGCCAACATATCAGTCAGATTTTTGCCATTTGATTATTCAATTTGTTTGTTTCGATTGGTGCATGCTCTGACCCTGTATTTTTGGAGGTTAATTTGCATGTTATCTCATGATAACATCATTATGCCTTGACGTATTTAGTCAAAATCTGTTCTTGGTGACACTGTGTGTCTGAGGAACGGGGGCTTGATAAGTGGAGACTGATTAACCTGGGGTCTATGAACGATTGATTTTACCTAGAAATTGGACTGGTTAAAATTTCCACCTCTGTATATGGTTGAAATGCTCTCCCGAGTTTTGTTAAAGTTATTCCCCCGCTTGAAATTGTTAGCATTATTAGCTTGAGAGTTCAGAACGGGTGGAAAACCTGGAGTCTAATATGATTGCAACCATTTGAGGTCGGAAATTGGGAGCTACTTGGTTGTAAATTAGCTGCAGCGCTTGTGACACATACCAGAAAAGTTTCCCGATAAACGTTGCCATGAGTGGCTGGACAGTTTTGGTGAGAATGGGCACCACCGCAAGTAACACAACTTAGCTCAACTGCTTTGACAGGTGCAGGAGCTGGAGCTGGAGCAGAAGCTTGGTTCTTCTTGTCTAAGAGCAATGCTCGGACAATATCCTTTAGTTCAGCAACATCAGATGAAACAGCTTGGGTGGAAGAGTTCGTACTTACCTGGCAACAACTGCCTTTATCTTCGTGTTGACGAACCTTGACTTGCTCTCGATGTTTTTATAAACATTCGCGGCAATTTTGTCCAAAAAGTTTCCACTGCTGCGGAGTTCAAGAATCTGATCATTAACGTTCAGTGGGCATTGTAGAATGTATCAAGATGATGCAATCTGAGATCCAATGGTGTGGACATGCTCTAAGAAGATCATTGAAACGATCCCAAGCCTCATAAAACGATTCGTCAAACCTTTGCTGAAATCTGGTGATCTCATTGCGAAGATTCGTAGTCTTAGAGGGAGGGAAGAACTGGTTGATGAATTTGGATACAAGATCGTCCCAAGTTTGAATGGATCGAGGGGGTTCTTTTTCTAGCCATATTCGGGCTGCTCCCTCGATAGAGAATGGAAAAAGCATAAGCTTAATCGTAGCGATTGGAACATTGGGGACCCTCATTGTGGAGGTGATCTTGTTGAAGTAACGGATATGAGCATGCGGGTCTTCTTGTCATACCGATAGAACTGTTTGTTCTGGACAATATAGATTAGCCCGTGCCTCAGACTCGAAATTGTTTGCCACAATTTTAGGAATAAGCTATTAGCTCTCGTACCTCCGGGTGGGTGCTTGGAGCAATATGAGCCATAGTTTCGAGTATCTGCCATTGCTCTACGGAGGTTCTTTCCGAAATGTGGGTATTCTAATGCGAAGAGGTTCATGTACAAACTGGCGGATCTTTCTGGTGGACTGAGGCTGGCTGCTCACGGGACTGAGATCAAAGAATTTGCGCATGACAAAAAGAAATAAAAAACAAAAGAAGTTACACTAATTTTTTGGTTTTTTTGATTAAAAATATATTCACAGTCTATTTTAAACGGACAAGAGATAGACCAACTTAAGCCAAAAATAAATCGATCTTACTTCACGTAACATCCAGTATGAAAACGCACAGTGAAGCGGAGGAGTAGGAATAGCGCGAAGCTTATTTCTCCTTTCGGGTCGTAGTTCCTAGGAACAACCCTCCTTATACCCACTTTATAGTTTGTCAATCAAAATGAGGTGAGCCGTATATCGTAAGTGACACAGAAGGCAAGTTTTAAATCTTTGGTTCGATTGGGAACTCAGTAGTTCACCGGAACTTATTATGATAATACCTCAGTGGAGAATATTATATTTTGGTATGATTACCAATTAGTGATTTTTATTTTTATGGACAATTTTTTTTTTTTTTTTTATATTTTTGATTTTTTTGGTTTTTTAATTTTTATATGATATGTACTAATAAAAAGAAAAGAAAAATATTTTTGTGTTTTTTAAGGTTATATATTAACAATAAGACAAGTTCAGATCAAAGTCGGATAACAATCGTAGCAAATGCCTCCCCGGCAGCGGCGCCAAAAATTGATTCGTGGTATAGTATATACTTATATAGCAACCCTAATACAGATCCTAACCGAATGCCCTTGACCAAGGCAAAAGGTCAAGTTCCACAAAAGGATAAAATACACAAGATAGAATCAATGATAAAAAGATTCCGGAAGAGATATTCCCGGGTCGTATGTCCCAACGAGGCTGCAATTGAAGGTAATCCTGGTTTGATGAGAAATTGAATGATGGAGAATATTTGGATATGATGGAAACACTGATATAATTACAACTAAATTAATTGAAGAAAACCTAATTTAATCTACGGGAATCAGAAATAGTTAATATGGATAGAACTTAAACTACGGGAAGCATAATTAATTATTGGGAAATCCTAAAATTAAATCTAAATTAAATACGGGGAACAGAATTAGGTATCGGGAAACCTAAATACTAAAAATTAAGAAAATAAATGCTAAATTAAATTAAAAATCAAAATTAAATTCTAATTAACTTAATTTGAAAAAAAAAAAAAAAACTAGAATAAAAACGGAGGTCGTTTGAATGCTAAACGAAAAGAAACGGTAAAACGCACTCGATAAAACGGGACTAAGACTGAAATTTATGAAAAATTAGACCTATACTAAATATTATATTTTTCCTAGACACAAAATGACAAAAGAAAATTTTATAAAAAAGAAAAATATTTTTTTATTAATTTTCTGATTTTTTATGAGTTTTTAAAGATTTATAACTAATTAAAACTAAGAAAATAGAAAAAGACAAAAAATAAAAGAAAAAAAAAAATAAAAGTTATAAAAATTCTGAAAAAATAAAACTAAGTAAAGAAAATTCTAACAATTCTAAAAATATAAAAATCCTAAATGTTACTGCTGTTTTATATTAAAAAGTAATTAAACTTATTAATTTAAACCTAATTTAATTAATTAAATAAATTAAACTAACAAAAGTTACAACAGGGACTAACAGTGCAAACCTATAAGGGACTCGGGGTAACTATAATCTAAACTGAGGTACTAACAGTGTTAACAATAAAAGACAAAATTACACAAACAGTCCCTGGAGTGGACCCGATGTGCAAAGCAGGTCCAAAGGGCTTATTAGCTAAAAGTCAAAGAAGGAAAGTTATAGAGGGGCTTTAGCTTATCATTTTCTAAAAAAAGGACAAGTGCTGATTTCTACTAGATAAGCCAGAAAATTAAGTTGTTTGGCTGACAGAAGCTTAATAAGCTTATAACTTATTTTTCTTTCTTTTAGGAATATAAGCAACTAAAAACGCTAAAACCTTATGGGGAAGTCAGATAAATAGCCTAGGGGAAGTCATAAATAAGCTCTAGTATCTAGATAAGACCTAAATAAGCTGGAACTAAAATAAGCATAAAACATTTTTATAAAAGGGCAAAAAAAAGGCACTAATAGAGCCTTATTAAGCTAACTAAATAACATACCTAACTAAAATAAGCTGCTAATCCTAGAAGCACTACCTAGAGCTAAATTAATAAGCAATAAAAATGGGGTCTAGTTTTTTCTCAATAAGCCCAAAAAGAGGCTTAACCTGGTCCAGCACAGGGAGGGTAAAAAGTAAAGGGGTAAGGTCTTTTTGGCTTATTGAAACAAGATCTTAAGAGCTTATTAGACAAAACAAAGTTCAAACAGATTAAAAGGGGTGGGAATTGAACTTATTCCCAAAATATGGGCTTCTGATTTCAACAAAAAGCTGCTGATTATCTTGGTTGAAAAATGGAAGTTTATAAGAAAAATAGGACTAGGTGCTTAAGTTTCTTGGTCATTTTTGCAAATGACAGAACAAGGTGGTGTTTCTTTTGGCTAGAAATAACAACAACAAGCATAAAAACAATGTGCTTAAGCTGCATAAGCAGCTGGAGCACTTTGGCTTAGTTTGGCTTATTGAAAATTTGACAGATTATAAAGCACCCTTGAAAATTTACTTTTACACTAAAAAACTTGTTTAAAGTGGCTAAATAAACTCTACACACTCCAGCAAGTTGGCTAGAGGTGTACACACATTGTAAAAAACATTTTGACCCATTTTAATAGTCTAACCCAAACCTCCTTTAATTTATAGAAAAAAACTTTTTAACTGTTTTTTAGATGCAATTTAAAGCTGAAGAATGTAATGTTAAGTGGCTTTGACAACTTAAGCAAGCTTTCATATAAATTAGACAGAGGTAGAGAACAATGGGGTGGGTTAAAATTTCGATAAATGGCAATTTCACAAAACACTCTTGACTTTTATTATAACTGTAGAATATTACAACAAAAACTTTAAAGAAACTTAGTACAATACTTTTAAAGAAAACTTAACTAAATTTTACACTAAGAAAAGGAAAAACAGGGGATGATGTTTCGGCTTGCTTTCTTTTTCTTTTATAGAGGCTCCAAACTCTTCTCTTGGTCTTGGGTTGTTTTTCTTATGAGAGCAGGGACTCTCACAAGCATCCTAAGCCCTTGGATTGCTTCTCTTCATCTCAGCCATTGGATGGGGTGGCGGTTTTTGTGTATGCAAACCAGGAAAAGTTATAGGGGTAATGGGGAGGTAGGAAATAGGTTAGAAGTGAGCTGGGAATGTACCTTGGATAGAGGTTTGGGCCTAGAAACCTGGATGCCCATGGGGTATGGGAGTTGATTGGCGGGAAAGGGGTTAATAGTACCCTGTTGCACGCAGGTTTTTAAATGGAGATTGAATGGATGCCGTTTTGGTCCTCCAATTTTACATCTCTTTCATATTCAAAGCCCCTAAAAATCATTATAAAAACTATGGAAAGTGACCCATATTACCCCGCGGTTTTATAAAAGAGTTAAAAGGAAAGTTTTTGGGTAATGGCAAAATTGGTCCCTGCGTTTTATAATAAAAGAAGTTTAAGTAATTTGCAAAACAGCCCTTGTGTTTGGTTTTTTCAATTTTTCTTTTTAAAACAACTTTCAAACTTGGCACTTTTAGCCCTTTTCTTTATTTTTTTCATTTTTAATTATAAAACAAGGTTTTTAACATTTACATTTTTGGTCCTTGAGTTTTATAAAAAAGGTGTTTTGGGCTTGGTTTTGTGATTGGGCCGCATGGGCTTTAGTTTATACTATTGGGCTTTTTCAAGGCCCACTAAGGTAGGTGATGGGTTTTGTGTGTACAATGGCTGAGATTGGCTGTAACTGGGCTAAGATTGGGCCTTCAAAGTCTTCATAGTTATACTATTGGGCTTTCCCAGCCCATCAGATGGGTTAAGATTGCATCCAATAGTATTCTTCAGTTCCGGCTCCGGTTTGACTGCTGATTCTTCAGTATTGACTCTGACTTTGTCATTTTTGGACTTTGGCCTTGATTTAGCCACAGTTAATCCATTCCATGCCTCATTTTGTCAGTTTTGGCTTGGTTTTCTGCCTTTTTTGTTGATATCCACTTCCTCACAATACAAATGCCAAAACAATCATATATTTGGCAGATTTGTCTGTTTTTGGTCATTTAAGCTCGTTTAGAGTGTAAAAGATATGTGTAAATAAGCACTTTCAGAACCATCATAATTTTTTTTACATGAATTATTGTATGAAACTAAGTATTACAAGTCCTTGTATGGGCCGATTTGTAATATGAGGATTGATATGATATTGCTATGTTAACAAAAACCCAACACAGTTCTGTTACATGAGAATATTTATGAATCTAAACATTAACAAAGTTAGTAAGGGCAGGACTTGTAATAGGATGATTTTTTGGGATATGATAATCGCTATGTTGACTCGTTCATAGAGACCTTTACCTTATCTACTCTAACCGAGCACGCAGTAACTATCTTGAACTCTATGTCGATCTTCTCGGATAGTTTTACTCCCCGCCTCCGAAGACGAGTTTTAAACACCTCCACTCATACTCATTAGAAGCACATGCATCGTCATGTTATCCACCACCTTGAAGGTTATGTGAGTACGCGTATTGCATCGGAAATTATTAAGTAGGATGATTTATAATATCTTTATTTGAAAGGATTGGGACGCTTCTTCAGTTAAATAAAGAAATTGTAAATCCCCGAACCATAAGTTTATCATTTCTTACTTACATAAATTAGGACGCTCCTTTATGTAAGTAATGAATTATAAATGAGTGGGCTTAATGGTATCCAATATGACACGAGTATGAACTCGAACCCGATAATCACCGGAATCCGTTAAAAAGGTTTAGAAGCACAATAGTGTCTTGCCACTCTGCAGAAATCTTAAGGCCTCGCTTGAACTACCTGATCCCATTCTTAAGTTATTACTTTTGCCGTTGCAAATCCTTGCAATCACGAACTGTTCGTGGAACTAACAGACTTGTTACACACTTGAACTAAATAAGGTTGATGCATCTTTCGACAAACGACCTGAGTTACCATATTCCGCCGACCATCGCAATAAGCTCTCTCGCGACTCTCCTCCCATTTGTTGACTTTATCTGGGGATATAGTTCTCTAAATGTCCCGACTCTCTGCATCCCATCACTATTTGTTATAGTTATTATCGTTATGGTTGTTGTTGTTGGGTCCTGGAGCGGTCCCAGCATGTACAACTTTATCCAATAGGTAATGCAACCCCCTTAAACCAGATAAACACCTATCGACGAAAGAGATAGTCGGACTATTCATTACGGGCCACTAGTACGAAGACTTAGGTCGCGATACATCCTAGTACTGCCTAAGTAAGTTGGATACTTACTTCAATTAGCCTCGTCCGTTATTAATCATCGAACGTTACAGATATCAGAAACGAGACTTCGTCCTGGAACATTCAAAACTGTCTACAAACATACTCACGCGACTACACTTTCTCCTTCGATGCTTTCACTATTAAGAGACTTTCTTTATAACGCGGTTATCAATCATAAGATCTGTAATGATATTTTTTTTTGAGATGCCTATTTTGATGGATTAAATATCCTGGTCAAGCCTAGCCAAAATTCTTGGTATATTGAGAAGTGTCGAAACACCGAATTTTTAGAATAAAGTTATCACGTCATGTTTAGAAGGCTGGTTTATTAAATCTTAAATCTTTTCTTGGTCACACAATCGGTTAACACAAATTTAATCTCGGGACGAGATTTCTTTAAGGGGTAGGTACTGTAACATCCGGCAATTTTCAAAATTTTAAATGACTATTTTACCCTTTGACTTTTTGGGTCTGACTTGACTTTTTGACTTTTGGTCTTTTATTGTCACATAAAAGCGATTACCGCGTAACCGGTAAAATTTTCAGAACATATTTTAAATAATAAATCATATTTATTATTATCATTTTTCTTCTCCTCATGTGCAAGTTATTTTTATTTAACTTATTTGACTAGAACAACGAAAAATGATATATGTGCATTCTTAAGCTGCTTATCAAACGACCCACTAAATCACGTTTTCACGACTCGGACTCTAAAGCAATTTGATGTAAAACGACATTCCGGACAACTTTTTAGTTTTGCCCGAGACCCGAAAACAAGCAGAAAATGACCTAAATACCCTCGCAAGATTTTAGAATCAAGAACAACGCGTACCGACAGGAAAATAATTAAATAATATTTAATTAACACTTTTTATTAAATAAAAATATTTAATAAATTAGTTATCATTATATTCAGTAACGTTTGTTAAAGACGCAAATATTCGAGTAAAAGATCATTTTACGGACAAAGTTTATCAGTAATATACAATAAATAATAAACGTTTTAAATAAATTTTATAAAACGTTTATGAAAATTAGTCGAGTGAATACTCGTTTTTATGGGAAAAATTAATTGTAACGCAATGGCGCAAGTCTCGTGCTTTGAATCCTCCGTTAAGTAGCTTAAACGAGCCCCGAATCATTATTTACCAAAATTTACACTTTTGGTCCCTGTGAAATATTTATAAAATTAACCCCCAAACTTATTGAGACTTGTCACATTTATTTATAACTTTTAAAATATTTATATATATATATATAAGTTATATATATTTTCTTTTCATTTTTCATTCTTATAAACACACACATACACTTCTCTTTCTCTCCCAAAATTTTTCGGCGAGTTCCACTGCCGCCGCCCCACCTCTGGCCACCATCAGCCGTTGCCAGAAAAGTTTTCTGGTGAGTTTTCCGACCGAGTCCAAAAATTCTTCTTACCCACCGATCTATCCGATCCCTACCACCACGCGCCTCCACGCGCTTCCACCCCCACCCCTATGACCACCACAACCCGCGCCCACCACCATATTCACATCGACATCATCACCATTACAACCACGCACCACCAAAGGGTGCGTTTGGTTTTTAATTATTACACTAGAGGGTGCATTTGTTATTTTAAACAACCCAAAAAGGGTGTTTGTTTTTGTTCGGTTATAAACCACCAACAGGGTGCGTTGGGTTGGTTTTGTTCATAGCACCAAGGTTGCGTTGGGTTGTAGTCACGACCCAAGAGGGGTCCGTTTGGTTGTTATATTAGCACCAAGGGTGAATTGGCTGGCTGCCACCACCACAAGGGTGCGTTTGGCAGTCACCACCGTCATAGGGTACGTTTGATTTAGTTCTAAAACGAGTAGGGTGCGGTTAGGTTTAAGATAACAAACACAACGGGTGGCATTTGGTTTTTGATTTATAACGAGAGGTGCGTTTGGTTTAACAGAAATACAGCAAGGGTGCGTTTGGTTTTGATAGAAATGACATAGGGTGCGTTTGGTTGGCTGTTAACAGCCAAGGGTGCGTTTGGTTTTCATAAACCGCACAAGGGTGCGTTTGGTTGGCTGCGAAACAGCCAAACGGGTGCGTTTGGGTTAATAAACTGCAAAAGGGCAGTTGGTTCAGCAGATGCATCATGGGGTGCGTTTGGGTTTGGAGTTTAACAGCAAATAAAAAAAAAAAAATCAATTAAAAAAATTTTTAAAATTTTTTAGAGAACCGTTTTGGGTTAGCAGTTAAACCGTAAGACGGTGTTTGGGTGAGCAGGAAAACCTTTAGGGTGTGTTTGGTTTATATAAATTGACTGATAAAATATATCGAGATTTATAAATATAAAACCGGATATATATTGGTGGTTTAAAATGGTTAAATAAATATGATATTAATTATTTTGTTTAATTTAGATATAATAACATATATACATATTATATCTAAAACACGCGGGTGTTTGAAATATTGGAACGAGAATAATTGCAACATATATTGATTAAGGGAAAACGTTGAGTTTGCGAAAATGGGAAACGTGGTATACACGAATAGTTCATGGCAGAAATTAAAAAAAGATTATTTACATATAAATTTCTCTTATAATTTTTATATATTAGAAAAAACCGATAAAAAGACGAAAGTTATATAGTCTTAAATCGGTAAATTTGTAATTATACAATCACTAATAAACAACGAAACTACACTTTTTTAATTGAAGACAACTAGTTTAAACTAAGACCCGTCGAGGAAATGAAATAAAAATTATAAAATATTATTTATAATTCCCCGATTAATGGACTAAAGTAAAGATTTAAGAACGTGTGTTTTACTTTCATACTAGAACTTTTTCTTTAATTAAGTGTGATTACCGAAAAGCATGTACAACTCTTTGGTTGAATTATTTACTCACACTTCTTATATAATACTTGCAAAGTATTATACATTTCATATTAATCCTTGGATTGTTTGTCTTTGTCATATAATTCACAGTATGAGTTATATAATTGTTATTTTTCATAAGTAATATATACGACATATATTACACACTTTGCGTTTACTTTCGATTTATTTTATTTAACCAACCACCAAACTACTGAGTTGCACAATGGTCTCATTTCGTTCTCAGACATTGTAAGTTAAACAATGGTCTCTAAGAATATTATTTTCTTCATAACTTTATACAATATCGTATTACACGGAGACCGTCATAATTTTTGTTTACATAGAATTATGTATGAATCTAAGTATTACAAGTCTTGTATGGGCGGGACTTGTAATATAAGGATTGATATGATAATTGCTATGTTAACAAAACCCGTCACAGTTCTGTTTACATGGGATTATGTATAAATCTAAGTATTACAAGTCTTGTATGGGCGGGACTTGTAATAGGAGGATTTATATGATAATTGCTATGTTGACTCGTTCATAAAGACTTTACCTTGTTTACTCTAACCGAGTACTCATTAACTATCTTGAACTCTACGTCGATTTCCCCTGATAGTTTTACTCCCCGTCTCCGAAGACGAGTTTTAAACACTCGCCCCATACTCATTAGAAGCACATGCATCGTCATGTTATCCATCACCTTGAAGGTTATGTGAGTACGCGTATTGCATCAGAAATTATTAAGTAGAATGATTTATAATCTCTTTATTTGAAAGGATTGGGACGCCTCTTCAGTTAAATAAAGAAATTGTAAATCACCGAACCATAAGTTTATCATTTCTTACTTACGTAAATTAGGACGCTCTTTTATGTAAGTAATGAATTATAAATGAGTGGGCTTAATGGTATCCAATATGACACGAGTATGAACTCGAACCCGATAATCACCGGAATCCGCTAAAAAGGTTTAGAAGCACAATAGTGTCTTGCCACGCCGCAGAAATCTTAAGGCCTCGCTTGAACTATCAAATCTCATTTTAAGTTATTACTTTTGCCGTTACAAATCCTTACGATCAAGAACTATTCGTGTAACTAACAGACTTGTTACACACTTGAACTAATGGAGTTGATTCATCCTCGAACTAACGACTGAGTACCATATTCCGTCGTCTATCGCATAAGCTCTTCCGCGAGCTCCTCCCATTTGATTGAACTTTATTCTAGGGACGTCATTTCTTTAAATGTCCTCGATACATCCTAGTACTGCCAAGTAAGTTGGGTACTTACATCCTAGTACTGCCAAGTAAGTTGGGTACTTACATCCATAAGCCACGTCGATGTGAATCATCGAACATTACAGATAGCAGAAAAGAGACTTCGTCCTGGAACATTTAAAACTTTATATAGACACACTCACGTGACTACACTTTCTTTTTGATGATTTCACTATTAAGATACTTTTTGTTACGCGGTTATATCAGTCATAAGATCCGTAATGATATTTTTTTTGAGATACCCATTTTGATGGATTAAATATCCTAGTCAAACTTAGCCAAAATTTTTGGTATATGGAGAAGTGTCAAAACATCTAATTTTGCTGAATAAAGTTATCAGCGTGTTGTTCAGAACTGGTTTATTAAATCTTAAATCTTTCTTGGTCCACACACAAACGGTTAACAACAAATTTTAATCTCCTCGGGACGAGATTTCTTTAAGGGGTAAGGTCTGTATACATCGAAAATTTTCGAAAAACTATTTAAATAATAAATCATATTTATTATTACATCTCTCATGTGCAAGTTATTTTTAACTTATTTGACTTGAAAACGAAAAAGATATATGTTATTCCTAAGCCGATTTATCAAAACGACCTACTAAATCACGTTTCATTATTCGGACTCTAAAGCAATTTGATGTAAAACGATATTCCTGACAACTTTTTAGTTTTGACCGAGACCCGAAAACAGTCAGAAAGTGACTGAAATGCCCTCGCAAGATTTTAGAAACAAGAAAATAATTAAATTATATTTAATTAACACTTTTTATTAAATAAAAATATTTAATAGATTAGTCATCCTTTTATTCAGTAACGTTTGTTGAAGACGCAAATATTCGAGTAAAAGATCATTTTACGGATAAAGTTTATCGGAGATATACAAATAAATAATAAACGTTTTAAATAAATTTTATAAAACATTTACGAAAATTAGTCGAGTGAATACTCGTTTTTATGGGAAAAATGATTTGGAAAACAATGGCGCAAGTTTCGTGTCTTGAATCGACCGTTGACTAGCTCAAACGAGCCCCGAACCATAAACTAACAAAAATTACACGTTTGGTCCCTTTGAAAATATTTACACAATAAACCCTATACTATTAATCACTTATCAATTTTTTTGAAAACTTTTATTATATATATAAAAGTTTTAATCATTTTTCTCATTTCTTACATATAAAAACACACACACACATTCACCTCTCTCTCTCCCTCATTTTCCGGCAGCCACCGCCGCCCCACCTCCGGCCACCGTCGGCCGTCGCCGGAAAAGTTTTCCGGTGAGTTTTCCGGCCAAGTCCAAAAAGGTTTCTCATCAACCGATCTATCCGATCCCCACCACCACGCGCCTCCACGCGCTGCCATCACCTCCATGCTACTCGTCATCATCATCACCACCACAGCCCCACCATCACATGGTGCGTTTGGTTATTATTTCAACACCATGGGTGCGTTTGTTTTTCTTATAAGCACCAGGGGTGCGTCGGGTTTGGCAGCAACACCAAAATAGGGTGCGTTGGGTTATTATAAACCATTAGGGTGCGTCCGGTTTTGTTCTCAACCCGACTAGGGTGCGTTGGGTTTGTGGTCTCAGCCAACAGGGTGCGTTGGTTTTGTGGTTAACACCCGACGAGGGTGCGTTTGGTCCGGGTAAAAGCACCACAGCAGGGTGCGTTTGGTTTGCAACAATTAGGTTGGGTTCGGTTTGAGTTTAACAGCCACGGGTGCGTGTGGTTTTGTTAAAACCACCACATGGTGCGTTTGGGTTGTTATAACAAGTTTAGGTGCGTTTGGTCATAGGTTTATCAGCCAAGGGTGCGTTTGGGGTTAGTAGAAAAACGTATAGGGTGCGTTTTGTTTGGCAGAAACGCCATAGGGTGCCTGCGAACAGCAAAGGGTGCGTTTGGTTGGCTGTGTAACAGCCATGGGTGCGTTTGGTGTTGATAAAAACACAAAAAGGGTGCGTTTGTTTTATGGCAGCAGCTATAGGCTGCGTTTGGTTGTTAAAACCGCACCAAAGGGGTGCGTTTGGATCTGGGAACATCGAATAAGGGTGCGTTTGGCATAAGAAAACAACACAAATGGGGTGTTTGGTTTGGCAGATTCATCATAAGGGTGCGTTTGGGTGTGCAGTTTGGCACTAAGGGTGCGTTTGGTGTGGTAGGAAAACCATACAAGGGTATTGGTGGTTTAAAATGGTTAAATAAATATGATATTAATTATTTTGTTTAGTTTAGATACAATTTATATATATATATATATATTTTATATATATATATATATATATATATATATATATATATATATATATATATATATATATATATATATATTTAAAACACGCGGGCGTTAGAAATATTGAAACGAGAATAATTGCAACATATATTGATTAAGGGAAAACGTTGAGTTTTGCGAAAATGGGAAACGTGGTATAACGAATAGTTCATGCCGAAATTATAAAAAGTTATATACTTAATAAATTTCATTATAATTTTTATTATTTTAGAAAAACAAAAACCGATAAAAGACGAAGTTATATAGTCTTAAGATCGCTAATTTGTAATTATACAATAACCAGATAAACGAACGAGAACTACACTTTTGTAAATGGGACAACTAGTTTAACTAAGACCCGTCGAGGAAACGAATACTAAATTATAAAATATTATTTTATAATTCCCGATTAATGGACAAAGTAAAGACTTTAAAACGTGTGTTTACTTTTATACTAGAACTTTTATTTAATTAAGTGGTGATTTCCGAAAACATGTCAAACTATTTGGTTTAATTATTTACTCACACTTCTTACTTTAATACTTGCAAAAGTATTATTACTTTTCATATTAATCCTTTGGATGTTTGTCTTTGTCATATAATTCACAGTATGAGTTATATAATTGTTATTTTTCATAAGTAATATATACGGCATATATTACACACTTTGCGTTTACTTTCGATTTATTTATTTAACCAACCACCAAACTATTAAAACTTTAAATCTAAATCTTTATCAACATGTCGTGTTGAGGTGATTATCCATCGGGAAACCCAAATACATTATCCTAGGCTAGTGGGTCTTAGCCGTTAAGTTAAGCGGCAACTTTTTGGTCGAGCCGTTCCAGTTTCCGTTTTGTCTTGTACTCAATGTGTACATTCCCGCCAATCGTTCTTCATCATCGTTTTACATGTTTTACATATATTTTTAGGGTGAGAACATGCTTGTTTACAAATGCATTTACATGATCATTTACAAATTGGTTTACATACTCATTTACATAGCTCGCTATGGGATACATTACTTGACTTCATTTTTGGTCACAAATGCATACTTTACTTTTGAAATTATTATGGATTAGCTTAAGCGGATTGAACTGATAGCAATAACATTACTGCTTGGGTGTTCTTGGAGGGGACACCTATAACGGGAGTACCTATTCTTTACATTACTGCCCGAGTGTTCTTGGAGGGGACACCGGTAACGGGAGTACATATTCTTTAAATAAATGCCCGGGTGTTCTTGGAGGGGACACCTGTGATGGGTATATATAAGTCTATGCCACAGCTTCATGAACTATAAATCACTTGGAGGGTGAGCGCGAATGTTATGAAAAGATCTATTCGGGTGAATCCCCGTTCGGGTGATTAGCTATCACTGGGCAAACGAACATTATAGCATGTTGTCCACGTGAATGTTATAAAATAGATCTATTCGGGATTGACAATCCCCGTTCGGGTGATTAGCTATCACTGGGCAAACGAACGTTATAACATGTCGAATTACGATTGGTTGGGTCTATAGGGCCAACCATACATATACATGAATACTTGTGCGTTGTCTTGAATAAAGTTGGCAATACATACTTTGAACAAAGGTGGTTCAACTATACATACGTTTTGGTGACTATTTGGGGATTTAAATGGTCATGCATGCTTTACAACTATTTGATTTCTTAAAATCATACATACATTTTGGAAGGACATTTAAGGATTTAAATGGTCATACACACTTGGCAGAACCTTGGTTCAACAATTATACTTAAACAAAACCTATGAACTCACAGCAACGTTTAATGTTTGACACTTTTATACTATGTTTTATATCTCAAGTGAAATTAGATGCTTGGATTATTTGATGTGCATTGGAGTCTAAATTGACAAGATTTCATTTATGGATTTCTACTTACATACAAATGATCAAATCTTGTTGGTTTTTGTTTTCAAGCTTTTCATTATGATGCAATTATGGGACAAATGTTATTTCAATTTCAAGGAAATCAACGAGATTACTTTTCAAACGACACATTTAGAGGTTCGTTCTCTTGTATCTAGCGCTGTGTATTATGAAGTAACGCCCCGGACACATTTCCGTGTGGAAACGTTTTTAGGTGTGAGTTTACATGCGACCCTCTCATACAACTGTGATCTATGCGTACGGACCAAGTAAATCTATGATGAACGGTATAGCTCTCATATAGTGATTTTATACATCTAAGACCAATAGATCACCTAATAACGACCTCTCTTTCCCTAGGATTATGAGCTTAGTTGAGACCAACAGTACCTTGGATCAACGATACATATCTTGGATTAATTGGTAAAGACTATGATTAGTGGACACTATGTATGAATTGCCATTAAAGCAGTAAGTGGATAAAGAGTCCTCTAATGAGCTAAGGTTTAACAAGATCACCATTACTTTAATCCCTAAGATAGATTATAATCATCAAATAATGATGCTTTATGCGGATGCGTTTAATTGTGACAGAATTCTACGTGCTAGGTTTAAGAAAGAAGTACCCGCCTAATCTTTAATGAATATATGACGCCTCGCGATAAGTAATCATTGCCACTAAATAAAACAAACCAACGAGTTAGAATAGGATAACTAATCGTTAATACAGTTTTTCTATATCTGCTGGCTAGACCGCTCTTTATCTTCTGTTAATTTTCTTCGTGTGGTTTAGTGTCTTAAGTAGATATTTAGGTCACCACAAACCGCTTGCCAGTATCTCACAAGCTGAAAACCCCTCCTTATCCGTTAGATTAAGGATTAACATAGGTTTATCATAGTTTTAACATAAGAAAAATAAACTTATTGGGAATAACCCAAAAATATTAATATATTGAAAGATTAATTTTCTCGTCATAGTGATACGCCACCACAACTTACGAAACGAAAGTACCAACGCCGGGTACATTGCCCGTCTAAAGTGTTGTTTTGGTTAAATCGGCAAAATATAAATTTAAAACTTGAAATCATAAAATTAACACCACACAACGACACATCACATATTATTCACAAGATAAGATGTTGAGATTGGACCTGACGATCATACGGTACGTGTCATCAGTTTGTAGTCCATCTCGAGTTCCCGAGCACCAACCAATCGCTCCAGATTCTAAATGATCATTCTTTCACGCATCTGCTTGTCAATAAGCTCGACCATAAGCTATGACCTCTTTCTGTTAATGGCCATCCACTTTCTCCTTGACATCTCGTTGTTGTGTCCCAAACAAAAATCCTAAACATTCTTGAGTGTCCCGTCTGAGAACTTGTACAGCTCATCAGCCCGCATCACTCGTTTCTGTTTGTTTAGATCTTCATAGACTACCCCTGGTGGTTTGTATGATGGAGTATAGTGTTCTTTGAATTTGATTTCTGGAAAGGTCTTTTGAGGTGCAGTGATGTCAAGTTTCTTTTGGTAACTCTTTACTCCAAGCTGTAAATCCTCGACACGTTTTTTGATGACGAGACTTTTTGTAAACATACAAAGAGCCATAATAAAGTCAACAATGTCACTATTGTTGAGATGTAATAGCTTGTGTTGAACAGCAAGAAGCAGCATGTCTTTAATGTCGTTCAAGTGTAGATCCACGAAGTCACCTTCTTTAAACTTGTATAGTTGTCGAACAGCTCTTTTCACCACAACTTCTTCCAAGTGACCATATCCATGTAGTTTCTTGACACTAACACTCTTCACACCAAGAATTTTCTGTGTGGAATAGACATTATGCTTGGAAAGCTTGTTTAGCTGAGATCTATGCCAGAGCTTATGCCTTTCACCCCGTGCTTGATCCCATTCAACACATCTTTGTCATACCCCACTTTTGTAGGACTCCAAAGCGTAGGAACCATGATTTCAATTCCCACAATATCGTACCGAGTTGCCTTTATCTTCGTGATAGACGTTGTGTATGTTTCTCCGGATCAGAAGTTTTCAGATACTCCAGATCATTGTTGAAGAAGTAATTAACAACAATGGTTAGATGGCCTCGACGACCTTATAGGTGAAAAGGTTTGGACAACTCAAAGGGGGTAACGATCTCCTTCTGGATTGTTCCAATCAAGTTTGTCTATCAAAGCATTGAAACACTCTTGGAAGTTTTACTCAAGTTTGATGCTTCTAGTGCATGTGTCGTTTAGCAAATTATAGGCAGGTCCTAACAAGAGGTCTTGATTAAGATTGTCTATCTTAAGTCGATTCAACACATACTTGGAGAAGTAAATCGGAGTGGCCATTAGATCATTGAATGTGAGAGGATCCTTTGTAGCGGAGACCATTTGGTTGAACCAAGGCTATTCTAGTTGATCAAGTACAACTTGATGCTTGTTCCATTCCGGATTAGGAGTAGGAGGCTTTGGAGGTTGCTTGAACCATTCAGGGTTCGGAGTCTTGTCTGTCTTGAGTTCTGAAGTATCTTGTGGTTGATCAACATCACGAACCACATCTTTACCCGCAGTGTTGACTGCATCATCCATTACCACCTCAATCGTTAGTTCCTTAACCGGTTCCTTTGCAGATGCAGACTTACCAGTTTTAGAACTTACTGATGGAGCTTTACCTTTAGGGGTTTCCTTGGTGATAGATAGTTTCTTAGAAGACTCTGACTCTTTGGTTCTTCTGCTCTTTGTCTTTTTACCCTGGTTTGGTCCAGGTGGAGGGTCTTCATATAACACCCCCATTTTTACAAATATAGCAGTGGAAGCTAATCTGGGGTATTATTACATAGTACAACAGTCATAATCATATAAAAGGACTCGTAAAGAGATGTTTTTGTAAAATTTAGTTATCATTCATTTA
>BQNB010018508.1:20811-48084 GCA_026074375.1 Tanacetum coccineum | reverse complement strand
TTTGGGATGTAAGGGAAGTTGACCGTTATGGGAACGCCAACTTAGGTTGTCTTTGTCATCTCTATGATCAAGGCGTTTGTATATATTTCGAGTCTTTATCACGGAACGGTCGGGAAAAAGCTACTAGCAACTACCTTATTTGTTCAAGCTTAATCTATTTGTTTTGTTAATTTTATTTAACAACAATTTACTTCCCACTCCTAGCAATTAACCTTTGGTTTTACTCGAACGAGCTTGGAGTAAGTCATGCATGTCTATTCCGTCATTACAGCCATGTATGCATCATTTATCCGCCTTGTTGGTTTATGACTTTTGGTGAAAACTGGAAGGTCCCTACCCTATATCATTCTTTATCCTAACATTTGGTTAAGCTCGAATGAGGATGTGTTCAAACACACATGTCTATTCCGTCGTTACGGCCATGTATGTGTGCTTCAGCTGCCTTGTTGGGGGTGGTAATATCGGTGAAAGACTGTTAGAATGATTAACCCTTAGCCTTTAATAAAACCTAATTTACCTTTTGACTTGTTTTTCCTTAGCTCTAGTGGTGGAGATGTGTATCCTAGCCAAGCTTTTGATATGAAGCTAATCACGACCGAGCAATTGAGCGTACCACTTAAATGTTACACCCTAGATTAGTTGAGTGATCTGAGCGATTTCATTTCCATATTTCGTGAGGTGCTTGGTCTTGTACAGGTGATTAGAACAAAAGAAGTGTTTAAAGCGGAAAAATCCTTGACTTCGGTTAAGATACATTTTCAATACAATCTAGAGTCTATTTGAGGACAAGTAGGATTCAAGTGGGTGGAATATTTGATGACATCAAATAACGTCACATTTATACCATAATTTATCCCGAATAAACTAACCACTTTTGTATAATTATTGCAAAAATGTGTACTTAATTGTTTAAAAGTGTTATTTGCAGTAATTGAGGAGTGATCATAATACCCTCGGGTAATAGCCATCTTAATGAAAGTTCAATGTTTGGTTTGTTTTAAAATCGATTTCTGTTGGGAATTATATTGATTTGATGATACAAAATAATGATACAAAACAATGAAACAAGAATGAAACAAAAGGAAAACAAAAGGATCAAAGTCGACATAATGGAATTCTACAAGATGTAGGAGTACATGGAAATTTTAAAAGATTTGGTCAAAGATATAAAGATAAATATTAGGAAGATTTGTTTCCTAATACAATTAGTTTTCTTTGTAAGTCTTATGGACTCTATTATATAAAGAGACCCCTAGACATAGTTTTAGGTATGAGAGTCATATAAGTGCAAAAACGTATGTGTGTGTGTACCAAAAAGTATCAAACATGTGAGTTTGTAAATATGTAGACGTCTATAGTTGGTTTAGCTCCAAGGTCAAGGTGTTCTTGATCCCGTTACAGGTAGGTAACCGTTCTATACCGATCATATAGAATTGGGGCTTGTATGTGAATGAAAAACCTTATTAAATAACATTGTTCTTATGTTTATTCCGCTGTGCAAATTGTTATCTTTGTTATTATTTATCCTAGATTAGATCTAAACAATCTAGAGCTTAAACGATCTAGAACCTATCACGTTCTATAGGTTCTATTAGGTGGTATCAGAGCCACGGGGCTCTCGATCTAAGATCTACAAGGTTTTTATTGGTTTTTTGGTTTTCAGCAAATTCGGTATTACAAAGATCTTCTATTTTTCAATTATTGAAATTCGGTGAAACTAGGGTTTTCCCAAACCATAATTTGATAAAATCAGATTGTGTGGTTTTTAATCTTTGATTATACTTGCTCGTTAAAGATTAATCCTTGTTTGCTGATTCTTCGATATTCGTTGTTCTTAAACGTTAAATTAAAACCTTCACTTTTAGGGTTTTTAAATAATATTGCTATAAGTTTGTAACAAGGGTTATTGTTGATTGGTTTTGACGCTTATGGTGTATGCTGCTAGTCATGGGGAGTTGATGTTCTATGCAACGATGAACCCTAGCAGCTTCTCAACGATGATCTTAAATCTTATGCTAGATATAGAACATTGCGAAGGTTTGAATATCAGGTTCTGATTTTGACGATTGCCATGATGATGCTGCTGATTGTCTATTTTTTTTCTTATCATCATGATTATAGACTAAACCTGATGTCGTGGTATTCATGATGGTGATGTTGATTTGTTTACTCTTTCTTACATCATCATGATTAGGGTTTGATGAGAAGGTGGGTCAAACAGCAGACCTTCATGATCTGAGTTTTCTGGATCATGATTGGCAGCTGAGTTTAAACATGTAAAAACCCTATGTTTTTGGGGTTTTGTATCTATTGTTGCGTCACATGTTGAAGATGTCAAGTGAAGGATGTGGTGTTCAAGGTCTGCTGATGTTCGTTGTGTTAAAGCAGATAGTTTATTTATGTTATGGTGATGGTATCGTCTATTGAAAAGAAAGCAGCAGGCAATATACAAATTTGGAAAAGATGCGTGGTTAATGGCAGTATATGTTTGGGTTATGATTTACGAATTTGGGATTAATTCTGTTATGGCTAGACTCGAAGTCACACGTCCTTACGTGACTTCCCCTTCATCATCCATTCCTTCCTTAGTTTCAACAAGAGTGGGATGCTTGCCTTTGAATTTTTCTCTCCTCCATTGGTTGAACTTCATCTCCCTTTCCAAGTGAAGCTTTATCTTTTCTTCCTATTCCAGGACTAGCCTATTCATAGTCATAGTAGGGGCGATGGGCTCTATGTCATTTTTTACTCCTTTGTCAGTCGCACAGGAGGAATCGGGTATCCTATGGAAACTTACCTTACTCTTTCCTGACCTTAGGGTTATGGTGCCTTTATCAAACTTAGTTGAGGCCTTGGCTATTTTTAGAAATGGTGTTCCTAAGATGAAAGGCCTCTTTTCGTTTTCCTTGATATCTAAAATCATAAAGTCTATGGGGTATACATGTTCAACAACCTCTACTAACACGTCCTCAGAAATCCCTAAGGGGAAAATATACGTGTGGCTAGCTAGTGAGAGTCTAATGTCTGTCTCAGTAGGCCTTTCATCGGTAAGTTTCATGTACGTGGAGTAAGACATGACGTTCACATCAGAACCTTGATTGACCAGGGTGTTCACGTGCTTAAGGTCCCCTATGCTGCAAGGTATTTCGAAATTCCCTCCGATGTCTTCCTTCTTTGTTATCTTTTTCTTGAGAATCGCATCATAAACAGGTCCCCCAGGTAATACTTTATATTCCTTCCCCTTTTTCTTTCCAACTCGAGTTCCTGATCGAGAGTTATTGAATCTGTTGTTGTTGACTAGTCCCTTGATCAGCTTCTCATTGATCTTATGCTTCAGATACCGGGTGCTTCCACTGTTTTTTCGTTCTTTGGTGTTTTGATTGATTTGTTTTCGGCCCTATTTTTTGGCTCTATTCTTTGTCTCGACCTCTATTATTGGCATCTTCGCTTCTGCTGCGATGGGCATCTCAGTGTTTTCGGGTGTTACCTTTGTCATGTTACTCCTTTCTTCTTCTCCTTTTGTCAGAGAAATAGAATTTACGTTCTTGGTGATGGGGAATTTGGCTTCTTCTCTTACTAATACTTTCTCCGAGGTTCTGATGGTCGTGAGTTCCTTGAGAAGTCCGAACATTTCGGTCATCCTACTATTGATCCCCTCGCGTTGCTTAAAAATGGCGTTCTTAAATCTTTCCATTCTTTCGGTGTTTGCTGCCATGTAGTCCCTTATTCGATCTTCAAAAGTGGTTTCTAACGCTTGTGGTTGAGGGCTTGGACCTGTACGTTCACGAAAAGCGAAAGTGTTCAGTTTTGGTGGTTCATTTTAATTTCACGGACGGGAGTTCCGATGGACTGCATTGACTTAAGCTTGGAGGGTGCGTGCTGCGCTCGATGTGGGCGTCGGTAGTGACCCTTGTAATAAGATTTAATCTAGTTTCTTCCGAGCTCTGAGAAGTCTCGGTCAGGTGTTTCTCAGGATGCCATAAGGTGTGAAATGGCCTTGACCGGTTTGACGAATTCTTTTGTTTCATCCCAACCTTCATGGTCGTAGAGGGCGAGGTTCTCAATGATTTCCCAAAAATGATTAGGAAGGATGGTTTGTATAATTATGCTTAAGGAGAGTGGTAGTGAGAAGTGTGGGAGTTTCTAAGTCATCTTGTACATGTGAGGAATACATGTGTGAGTTTGTAAAACATTTATTTGTAAGGAGGTGAGAAAACTCAAAGTATGATTAACCTCCAAATACCACAAACTCATTTAGTTATTTAGAATTTAATCCATGATAATCAACAATGCATTTGATCATTAATCATCTTGATGCAAACAAGCTAAGTGCTTTGCATCTCAAGTAAAGCATATCCCATTATGGGAAAGGATGCGTTTACGCAAATTGACTGACCTTTGACTTAGTTTAACCAATAAGGGAGTAAAACTTGTTACGTGATTAGGAACAACGTAAATCCAGATTAAGGTCAAATGAATACTTTTGTTTGATGGTATGTTGAAAATATGATCATACTAGGTTTAGAAAGAAGTTTTGGCCTTGGCTAGAGGCGTTTGATAAAAGATTTAAGTTGGCATTTTGTTGAAAAATGGGAGGATTCATTTTTGCTCCTCTCTAAGTGTAAATCTCATTTAGAGTGTTCTTAAATGCTAAAATATCATATACATACCTTTATTGAAGTTTTCACATGTGTTGGGTAAGAGGAAAGCTGACAAAGCAAAATCCGTAAAATTGGATTTCGCATGTAGCGCGCTTGCCACGCGTTGACGTGTGCCCAGCGCGCCAGACTTGCAAATCTGATTTTACGGATTTTGGTTATCGTTTGTTATTTTACATTTTACGAATGTGATGCGGTCGTCGTTAAACTTCAACAAGAAGTTTTACAACTCCCTAGGCAAAGCACCTAATCATTGTAGTAGTAGTATAGGCAAGACTTGGGGGGTTGTTATCGTTCACTCGAGGAATAGGTTGGGAAGGCTTGATCACGGTCTAACAGAATTCTAAGGGTTGAGGGAAGATTATTTTTGTATTTTTATGTTTTATGGAAAGCAAGTAAATCATATATTGGAGAGGTTGGTTTGGTTTTAGCTATTAAACTAAATATAAATCTAAACTAATGGTGATAACAATAAGATAAAAGACTGTGTTTATTTAATCATGTATTACTCCCTAGATTGCTTCTCCTAGTGTTGTTGCCTTGTCACACTTGTGATGATCTGTGTAATTATTTCCTAAGTCATGAACGAATTACACGAACCCGCCGTCTACTTAGTATTCCGCTAGAGCAACGCACAAGTAAGGTAGTATGAAGACTATTACAAGGCCCCTAGGGGTACACTAAGTGCATGTGAAATACATTAAAAGTGGATCAACCATATTAGGGGGCAAGGTAGTATGAAGACTGTTACCCGATGGTATCCTTTCTACACAATCACGTTTCCCTAGACATATCAACAGCGATACAGACAAAAGCTGGTTTTCTAAGACCTAACATGCACATCTATCATAAGAAGAAACACAAAACTAAGGATTCTACATTTCTAGGTTTCATACAATCATAAATAAACACATTTTTAGGAGGCTTTGCTTGCCATCGTTAATAAAGCAATACTTAGGACGAATTCAAACAACACATATACCTTATTGAATGATTAACAATAAACCTTACTTGATTAAACCTGACGTGAAGGAAAGTAAAATTAGGGTTTTATGCTCCTAAATTCGTCAAGTCCTAACAGCTGCTTAACCGAACTAGGGTTCGTACCCTCTTTTTTATTTAATGTTACACACTATACCTTAAATTCGGGTTGTTATTTATAGGAAAATCCACTGTAACAGCGTCGTCGTTTTAATTGTGACGCCGTCATTGAAGAGAATATTCTAGATAATGGGCTTGGTCGTATGGCTCTGACGCAGTTCTTGGTATATCAATGACACGTCTTTCATAATAGTTGTGACGACGTCACGTTGTATTTGTGACGCCGTCTCCATCCACTATAGAGAAATTCTTGAGCAATGTTGGTGTAGGTCCGCTAGTCTTGTGTTTCTTCTCAAATGAGACCCATGCACGTGGATTTCTCCAAATGCCTTCTAAATGCAAAATACATGAAAAGGAACGATTAAGTACCTATTTTTTTGGGGCAATAATCACACGATTTTAGGAGGTTTTTAAACGTCCCTGTAAAGTGTATAAAATGAACCTCATCCAAATACCACTAACACTTGAGATTTGCTTGTCTAAGCAAATGGCTTTTTACCTAGACAAAACATTATGAGGGGTATTTTTATCTACACTATAAAAGTATTTTACATACACAACCTTCTCGATTCGTAATTAAAATCACTGAAAAGTAATACACTAGCACCTCACATATGTGTTTGGGATTACCTCTTTCACTCGGGTGTTTTCACTCGGGTGTATAATAAATTATAACATAAGGGGGAAACGGAAAATCAACACTCATTACCTGTCATAGCATATAAATTACCATAGGCTTGGTAAAGGATCAAACCTCCACCGCTAGGTGCAAGCATTATTCATTACTATCTAAGAGGTCTTTTAAAGGGTTGTAGGTAACATATAATGGAAACGGAAATGGATGGGATACATTTTGGTGGCTTTGGGTGAATTTGGAGTGGAAGGGTTAGCTAATTATTTACATGAATACACGCTGGTTTGGTTGCTAAGCCAAGACTCGAACGAAGATATACAAACTCTACACAACTCTACATCAATCTCTTTCTTTTTCTTTTCTCATTTTTTCATTTTTTTGAAGAACATAGTACATCACATGGGGTTTATAATACGTACCCCTACACTTGAGCTTTTTCATGCTCGATATTTATAATCTATCTAATGACCCGATTTGAGGTGGATCAAAATAACCTGGATATCATTTGACAAACATATAGGGGTATTGACTTAACTTTTCTTCCCTATTCTTCCGCGAAATAAATACTACCATGAATCCTGATCGTCCGAAAATAGTATTTACAAGGATAAGGACTTAGCAACCGTGTACTCAATAATTAACTTGGGTTAAACACAATAATGTACTAAAAGATAGTACATACAAGGTAGGCTAAGGCTTTTTGGGTGTAACGATTAGTTTAAGGGTGACAATGCTCTTCATTAATGATCCGGAATCCACCAGAAAATTACAAGAATCATGAAAAAGGATAGGCTCGGAGGGTTGTACTAAGGGTATCCTGTGTGACACCCTGTAAATTTCCGTTGAATAATTTAGCCATTTTTGTTTGATAATTTGAATTTTTAAAGTTTCGTTTAACTTTTACGTTTAACCGGGAAGTTTTCCCGTTTTTATTTTAGAATCGTCTCCGGGAGCGAACCGGGACACCAAACGTTGTAGTATTTCGGCAATATCCACGTTTTTATATTTTAAGGCAATATTTAAAATTTCATTATTTTCGGTGACACCGTTATTCGTTTCGTTACTTGCGTGAATCGTGATTTATTTAAATAGGAGCATATGCATGGAAGTAGGGATGGCAACGGGTCGGATTCGGGGCGGGTTTTAGTGTACCCGTACCCGCACCCGTTTATAATATCCATATCCGTACCCGCCCCATGGTGTTCTTAGCCCCACTTTTAAAATATTTTTAATAATCTGTTTTATAACTTGGGGTGAGAAACATTGCTTGTTTTTAAAACTGGACACAAGTACTATACGTGAGAAATTCTCTGTTTACGTGTTGCCAAAGTAGCGGTTAGACCACTATTGCCCGAATTATCATGAACTGTTAATTTCTTGACCGGAGGATCGGTTAAAGGATCGCGAGTGAATAAATAGATCTATTGGGACTAATTATCCCTATCCGGGTAAGAAGCACTTACTGGTTCGAGATTTCCAAGGACTAACGGATATATGTCATGTCAAAACTAGTTAGGTGGTCTTTGGTCGGACACCTGAAGGGCAAGCCTTTTATAGCACTGTACATGCTATCTTTCAGTATTAGCTTCGGTGTCATGAGCTTAGCGCAACGTAAATACCTTTTTATGTGAAGTTGTATATGTTATAACTGTCACATACGTTTTGATAAACTTGTGGTCCACATTAATTACGTTTGAAATAAACCTATGAATTCACCAACTTTATGTTGACGTTTTAAGCATGTTTTTCAGGTACTTAGCTTTGGACTTCTCTAATGTGTTATGTGTAGTCTACGTACAATATGATATCATCTCTCAAGACTTTTCTTATCATTCATACTCGTTGTCTTTAGAAAACTTAATTATGCTTCCGCAACGTTTTTAATTTCATTTAAAATCTTGTAAGACTTATCTATTTTTAATAAATACAACGAGTTATGATTTTCAAAACGTCCATTAGTGGTCGTTCTTTATACTTTGTGTGATGTATATTATGACGTCACGCCCCAGGACACATGTATTCCGTCTAGGCCCTGTTTGGGGGTGTGACAGATTGGTAATCAGAGCCAAGGTTATAGAGAACCATGTAGAATATCTAGGTCTGGTCTATAACCAGTATGTGATCCTTACGTGCTTTTATGTGTGCCTTATACGTGTTTTTGCTATGGCATATACGTGAGTACCATTGCCTTGAACATGCTATGATATGGGTTTATCTCTGCCCTGAGTTCATCGTTCCATGCGTTATGTTTCCTTGCGTTTATTTTTGCCCTTTGAGCTCTATTTTGCTATGAGCTTACGTTTGTCTTGCGTCTATTCTTCTCTGCGTTTACGTTTGCCTTACGTATATTTCCCCATTTACATATATGGAAGTTGTATATATGTATGTATATATATATTATTTTCCTAAGACATTGTGAGTGACACAACGGTCTTGTTTATTTTAAGACATTGCAAGTGAAACAATTGTCTCGTTTACTTCTAAAACATCGTGTATAATACGATGGTCTTTAAAACTTTTCGTGACTTTACATTATATCGTTTTGCGTAATTTTGGAAACCCGTTTCAGTCTGTTGACCCCATTAATTATCCTACTATTCGACACTGAAGATGACTTTGAACACCCACCCCATACTATTGAAACACCTACGTCATCTCGTCACGCCTCAACTTTTCTTACTTCTCATAACTTCTAGAAACACGCCGATTAATTCGAACACCAACTTTAAACCATCACCTCAAAGATCATTCTATTTCTTTTTTGAATAAAAACAATCTTTTGAAATTTCGTTATTTATTTCGTTTACCGTTTTGATGTGAAGAAATCCACAACTGAGACAAGGAATGAGTTCCGCGAGGATCGAGCGTATTGTAACCCGACGAATTGCTAATGCTATTAAAGTTGTTGTTGTCTATGAGGCAAAAATCCGTGTAGCTCAAGACCCTAATGGTATCAGGTCGGATACGTTAGGAGAAAACTGAAGGTGTCATGGGAATGACAAAATGATATAACGACACAAAGGTCGTGAGAGCTTACACTGGTAGACCAAATAACAAAATTAGATATGTAGGAAAGTTACCCAACTACAACAAACATAAGTTGCGCCACACTGGGCCATGCACTGTGGAGTGCAATAACTACAAGAGAGTTGGCCATATGAGTAGAGATTGGTAGGAACCCGTTTCGATAACAACCATAGAGCGCAGTGGCAATTAGAAAACCTGGAATACCTAGTGTGAGGTGTGGAAAATCACGCCTATTTACAAGAGTGATTGTCCAAATCTAAACCGTGCGAACCGTAGTTGAAAAGTAAAAGCTCGCAAGAACTCCAAGGTCGTCAGAGATAATGTTGATACTTAAAAAAGAGATTTCCTATCGTACCTAGTAGAACCTAAGTAGACTTTAACCGTAACCATAAGAGTATTGCACTAGTACTTCCTTGTGAATTTTGGGTATTGTGTGGATGTTTTTAAACCATCTGTTAATTTTGTGTCATGACGATTTCGTTAGTTACACTTCAATTCTCAAATAATTTTATGGGAAGTTATACTCCTCAAATCTATTACCGTCTTACAACCCATTTTACTATTATTTTATAAACTGCTTTACTGTTATAAACCAACTGGATGTTATCCTATGAACTATTTTAGTGTCGTTATAAACTAATTGGATGTTATCCTATGAACTATTTTAGTGTCGTCTTATAAACATAGTAGCTGTAGCGTTATAAGCTATTTTACCGCAGCTTAAAACCGTTTGATGGTAGCTTTTGTGTATTTCAACACCTTATAAACATTTCTCTTCATTTAGAACCATTCAGCGTACCTAATAAAACTATTTTATAGACATTTTTAAACTATTTTACATCAGTCTATGATCCATTTGCTAACAGGGTATTAAACATTTCACTAACATTCTATAAAAGCTAGTTGATACATCTTATAAACTGTTACGTCGTCCATCCCTATAAACCATTTGATATCATTATTACTAGACGTTCACTAGGCCTTCCAAACATTTTTGCTATTATCTTATAAACCATTCCGTTAGTATTTTATATAAACCGTTTTCCTGTCATCCTATAAACCATTTTTGGTGGGAATCTTATAAACTACTTCATTAACATAAACTGTTTCACCGACGTTTTGTAAACCGTTCTAATGCCATCTCATAACTACTTTCACAGTCACTTAAAACTAACTTCATCTCTTTATCTTTTAACCTATTTTGTCGTCGTTTATAAACTCTTTTGCCATTATTTTATACACCGTTTTACTAGTATAAACTATTTGGATGCTGTCGTATGAACCACACTAGCGTCGTCTTATAAACAGAAATATTGTCTTTTATAAACTACTTTCCGTCAATCTACGAACCGTTTTGCTAAACAGCTTATTAATCACTTTACTGTCGTCATATAAACCATTTTGCCATTATCTCATAAATTATTCTACTATCATCTCATAAACTATTTTTGCAATCATTTTTAACAAACTAAATCGTTCTTCATCTTTTAACCTATTTCATCGCCGTTTATAAGCTCTTTTGCCATAATTTTATAAACCGTTTCGCTAACACCTTATAAACTATTTCTATATCATCCTATAAACCACTTTGTCAACATCTTATAATTATCCTACTATTGCCTCATAAATGATCAAGCTATCATTTAATAAACTAATTTGTTTTCATCTTATAACCTATTTTATAGTTATTTATAAACTCTTTTGATAGCCTATTATAAACTACTTTGCAGTTGTCTCACAAACTATTTCGTTGTCACATCATGAACTATTTTGTTGTCGTTTATAAACTATTTCGCTCATTGTCAATTTATAAACTATGTCGTTGTCATCTTATGAACTACTTCGTGTCTTTTACAAACTATTACTTTGCCACTTTATAAACTATTGGGTTGTTAGCTCGTGAGCTATTTGTTACCATATTATAAACCCCTTACTGTTACATTATATACCGTCACGTAATTTTCTCAAAGGCTATTTTGCTATCGCAACATAACATGTTTTCTGCTATCTAAAAAAAATATTTGGTGTCGTTATATATAAACTACCCTGTTTTCATTATTACAAATTGTTTTGCTACCTTATAAACAGTTTACGTTAATTAACCATAATAAGATTTTTTTAAAAAACATAAACACCAGTTTGACGAAATGAGCATATCATCGTTAGTTCTTAAATTATGCATAGCCTGATCACCTAGGTATAATTCAGGAAGGACCTTGCTATGCTGGGAGTAGTCACTAAATTTTTTTTGTCAATTTACCCTTACTTTCCATTTTTATTTTCTTTCTTTTCTCTACATTGTCAACGGGATTATATAGTACTAAGTGTTTTATTAATATTTTGCATGCGTATTCATGAGTTGTGTCAGTCACGTGTATCCGCATTCGTAAGCGTCATAACCAAGCGGATTTTCCTCAGCCTTAGCATATAGAAACCCTATATTTTGAGCTTAATGGGCTTATACTTGGTTCGGCCCAAATAAGAAAAGAAAGGAGGAGTGTTGTTTAGCTTATTTTGTTTTGGCTTATATTTATTAGCTTGTTTTTCTAGCTTATTTTGAAAGGATAAATAGTAAACTTATTCGGATTAATAAATAAGCTCGAATATAGCTTATTGAGCTTTTAGCCGCGTCCCACAAACAAGGCCCAACACTATGAGCTTATTCTTGAGCTTATGTGGTTTGGCTTATTCTTGAGCTTATGTGGTTCGGGTGTGTATCGACTACCGTAAACTAAACAAACTTACTGTGAAGAACTGATACCCACTTCCGAGAATCGACGATTTGTTTAATCAACTTCAAGGGTCAAGAGTCTACTCTAAGATCGACCTGAGATTTAGTTATCATCAACTCAAAGTTCGAGAGGAAGACATTCCCAAGACAGCATTTAAGACTCGCTATGGTCACTACGAGTTCCAAGTAATGCCATTTGGCTTGACTAACGCACCGGCAGTATTCATAGATTTGATGAATCGGGTGTGCAAACCATATTTGGATAGATTCGTGATCGTATTCATCGATGATATTTTAATCTACTCCAAGAGCAGATAGGTGCATAAAGGACACCTTAAGTTAAATTTGAAGCTACTTAAGGAGGAGGAATTGTAAACCAAGTTTTCAAAGTGTGAGTTTTGGCTGTCAAATGTACAATTTCTTGGTCACATGATTGATAGTGAAGGCATTCACGTTGATCCCACTAAGATTGAGTCAATTAAGGATTGGGCATCACCCAAGACACCAACCAAGATTCGTTAATTTTTAGGTTTGGCCGATTACTACCGATGATTTATTGAAGGATTCTCGAAAATCACTAGGCTTATGACGAAGTTGACTCAGAAGAGCGTGAAGTTTGATTGGGGAGAAAAGGCAGAAGCTGTGTTTTAGTTGTTGAAACAGAAATTGTGAAGTAAGCCTATTTTGGCCTTACCCAAGGGAAGTGAGAACTTCGTGGTATATTGCGATTCTTCGCATAAAGGGTTGGGCGCGGTTTTGATGCAAAAGGAGAAGGTCATAGATTACGTATCCCGCTAACTTAAGGTTTATGAGAAGAACTATACCACACACGACCTAGAGCTTGGTGCAGTAGTGTTTGCCTTGAAGATGTGGAGACACTATCTGTATGGTACGAAGTGTGTCGTGTTCACTGATCATAAGAGTTTACAACGTATTCTCGATCAGCAAGAGTTGAACATGAGACAACGACGATGCTTAGAGATGTTGAGTGACTACGACTGTGAGATTCGATATCACCCAAGAAAGGCGAACATGGTGGCTGATGCCCTGGGTCAAAAGGAAATAAGCAAGCCGCTATGAGTTCGGGCCTTAGTTAGGACTATAGGGTTAAACCTTCCTAAGCAGATTTTGAGTGCTCAATCAGAAGCCAGAAAAGAAGAGAACTTCATCAACGAAGATATGCATGGTATGATTAACAAGCTAGAACCTCGTGCTGACGGAACGATGTGTTTGAACAACCGAAGTTAGATTCTGCTCTACGGTGATTTGAGAGCTTTGATTATGCATGAGTCGCATAAGTCAAAGTATTCCATTCATCCTGGATCGGATAAGATGTACCACGACTTGAAGAAGTTATATTGGTGGCCCAACATGAAAGCAGAAATTGCCACCTATGTCAGCAAGTGTTTAACGTGTGCCAAGGTTAAGGTGGAATATCAGAAGCCATCTGGTTTGTTGGTTCAACCAGAAATCCCATAATAGAAATGAATGAACATAACGATGGATATTGTGACTAAATTGCCAAAGATGGCAACCGGTCAAGACACAATTTGGGTAATCATTGATCATCTCACTAAGTCTGCTCATTTCTTGCCTATGCGGGAAGATGACACGTTAGAGAAGTTGACGAGACAGTACTTAAAGGAAGTAGTCTCAAGGCATGGAGTTCCAGTTTCGATCATCTCTAATCGTGATGGGAAATTTACTTCACATTTTTGGAAATCCCTAAATAAAGTATTAGTTACTCGATTGAATATGAGTACAACTTACCATCCACAGACTGATGGTCAGAGTGAGAGAACCATTCAAACATTAGAGGATATGTTACGTACCTGTGTACTCGACTTTGGAAAAGGTTGGGATCGACACTTATCGTTGGTAGAATTTTCATATAACAACAGTTACCATATCAGCATTAAGGCTGCTCCATTTGAGGCGTTGTATGGGAGCAAGTGTCAATCACCTATCTGTTGGGCTGAAGTTGGAGATAGTCAGATCACTAGCCCAGAGATCATTCACCAGACAACTGAGAAGATAGTTCAAATTAAGAGTCGTATCCAAGCCACCCGTGATTGTCAAAAGAGTTATGCTGACGTAAGACGGAAACCCCTTGAGTTTCAAGTAGGAGATAAGGTCATGCTGAAAGTGTCACCATGGAAAAGGGTGATACGTTTTGGCAAACGGGAAAAGTTGAACCCACGCTATATTGGACCTTTTAGGATCATAGACAAAGTTGGAACCATTTCTTATCGACTTGAACTCCCATAGCAGTTGAGTAGAGTTCATAGTACATTTCACGTCTTGAATTTGAAGAAATACTTAGTCGACGAACCTCTTGCTATACCGTTGGATGAGATCCAAGTCGACGACAAACTCCACTTCATCGAAGAACCTGTTGAGATCATGGACCGTGAGGTCAAGCATCTAAAGCAGAGCCATATTCCGATTGTGAAAGTGCGTTGGAACTCGAGGAGAGGTCCTGGGTTCACTTGGGAGCGTGAAGATCAAATGCAAAAGAAGTACCCGCATTTTTTCCCAAATTCTGCACCCGTAGCAGATGCTACGTCGTAAGCCTTGAGGACAAGGCTCTTTTAATAGGGAAAGGATGTGACACCCCGCAAATTTCTGTTCAATAATTTAGCCGTTTCCGTTTGATAATTTGAATTTTTAAAGTTTCGTTTATCTTTTACGTTTAACTGGGAAGTTTTCCCGCTTTTATCTGAGAATCGTCTCCGGGAGCGAACCGAGACACCAAACGTTGTAGTATTTCAGAAATTGCTACGTTTTTATATTTTAAGGCAATATTTAAATTTCCATAATTTTCGGTGACACCGTTATTCGTTTCGTTACTTGCATGAATCGTGATTTATTTAAATATGAGCATATGCATGGAAGGCTTAGAAATTAAATCAAATATGAAGCACTAGCATCCTAAAATATTAGAAACCATATTGCCCCCCCCCCCCACTTTCTTTGTCTTGTTCATCCAAACCAACACCCCTTTAAGAACCTTGGATGCCAATTTGAAATTCAAAAATAATAAGACAAGATTACAACTAATATTTTATCCTAGCTTAATTGTAATTGGGAGATCATTTTGGTCCCCTCTCCCTTCCTTGTCCTATTACACGAAACACACACACTTACACACTCTTAGTGTGTGTAGCAAATTTGTACATATACCATGCTACATCTATTTTTCTCATTCATATCATACACACACTAAATATTGAGTTTCCTCTCTTCTCTCTTGCTCTTCTTGTTCGAACCATCTCACACACACACATAAATTCATAACTTTTCATATTTAATCAAAAACTCTTGAATATTTGTTGAAGGTTTGATCATTTTTATCATTCGGGTATTAGTTAAACTACATTTGGGTTGTGTTAGTCTTGTTCATCTTCCTAAAACCTTGAAACTTTGTTAGTCTTCAAATCTTTTAATAACTTGTACTTTCATAATCATCTTGATGCATACATACTAGTTGTACAACTTATTTTGTAAAAACAAAGATTTTAAAACTACATAAACCTTAAAAGGTTATGTCTATGGTTCAAAAATAATAACAAGAAATATAAGGAAAGTATAGTTTTGTGATCGTGGTTATTTTTGTATAATAAAAGTGCTAGCTTAAAGCTTATTATGTTTGGCTTATGTTAATAAGCTTTTGGAAAAGCTTATTTTGATTATTTTGAGCTTAATGGGCTTATACTTGGTTCGGCCCAAATAAGAAAAGAAAGGAGGAGTGTTGTTTAGCTTATTTTGTTTCGGCTTATATTAATTGTCTTATTTTACTAGCTTATAATGGATAAGTGGTAAACTATACGGCTTAACAAATAAGCCCGAATATAGCTTATTGGGCTTTTAGCCGCGTCCCACAACCAAGGCCCAACACCACGAGCTTATTTTGAGCTTATGTGGTTCGTCATATTATTGCTTGGCTTATTGTGAGCTTATTGATAGCTTATTATTAAGTCGCGAGTTTATTATTTAATGTTTTGCTTATCGGACTATATGGATAAGTAAAACTATATTTTTGGACTTAACGGGCCAAGGCTCAACATAAATACAATACACCAAGGCGTAAAGCTATGGTGTAGCTTATTGAATAAGTTCATGAATAGCTTATTTAATAGTGTACGACTTAGACTCTATACGTTTAACTTATATTGAACGTTGGACGTTACGAATAATAAGATTAGGCTTATTGGGCCTAAAAGCCCAATAAGGGTCCAAATGGTCTTGTGATTAAATAGTAAAAGGGTTTTGACGATGTATAGTTTGTAGATATGAAAAGAGGATTGAAAGTGATTTAAAAATGGTTTTTTATTAAAGTCTATGACTTTGGAAAACGTGTAAACACGAACGGGTCATGCCGAAATTTTTATAAATTATTATACTTAGTAAATATTAGAAAACGCACATGATAAAACTAGATAAATGGGAATTTAATAATGTGCCGAACAATGTATATATATAAAAATATATATATAATATATATTTTTACTTGGTCATTTATATGTATATAATATTAATATACATACTATTATTTACTCGATTTACTTACGAAAACATCTTAACTATTATACGATCACAAGCACGACATCAAATTTGCAAAATGGAAAACTTATGAAAGTTCGTTGCTATTGTACAACTTTTTAAAAGTACAAGTACCAAAATGAAACACTTATGAAAGTACGTTGCTATTCTACAACTAAAACCCTATTAGAAAACGCACATGATAAAACTAGATATACGGGAATTTAATAAAGTGTCGAACAATATATATATATATATATATACAAAAATATATATATAAAATATATATTTTTACTTTGACATATATATGTATGTAATATTAATATACGTATTATTAGTATTCGTTTTATTTACGAAAACATTTTAATTACTGTACGATCACAAACATTAATTTTTGGAAACATATTAACAAAAGTACACTAGTAAATTCTTATGCATTATCCGCAATTCTGCTCTACTCCGATATTAAACCAAACCTTCATTTCATAGGTTGTCTTTACGAACCTGTCTGTTCATATATCAAGTGATTTTATCTAGACAATTTCTATCATCGATATCAACCAATCAAGGTGATTTCATAGCCTCACTTTTAATTGTTTTGATAATTTAATTTTATAACTTGGGGTGAGAAAACATTGCTTGCCTTTAAAACTGGACACAAGTACTATACGTGAGAAATTCCCCGTTTACGTGTTTCCTAAGTATCGTTTAGACCACTATTGCCCGAATTATCATGAACTGTTAATCACCCTTAACCGACTGACTAGTGTAAGTTGAGGCGCGAGTGAAAAAAATTAGAACTATTGTGTACAATTATGCCCTATCCGGGTAAGAAGCCTTACTAGTTCCGAGTTTGCCAGGACTAACGTCTATATTGTCATGTTGAAACTAGTTTGATGGTTTTTGGTCGGACACCTAAAGGGAAAACCTTTATAGCACTGTACATGCTATCTTTCAGTATTAGCTTCAGTATCATGAGCTTAGTGCAACATAAATGCCTCTTTATGTGAAGTTTTATCTCCTATAACTGTCGCATACGTTTTGATAATCTTGTGGTCCACATTAATTACGTTTGAACTAAACCTATGAATTCACCAACTTTATGTTTGACGTTTCATAACATGTTTTTTCTCAGGTGCTTACATGGAGTCGTTGCTTGACTTATTGAGAAGTCTATTTTCCCGACCGTTTACCAGAAATTTATCTATGTCATTAATTACCGTTGTTAAACTAATTTAATGCTTCCTCATTTTAACTTTTGAATCTTTAAATTTGATCAATGTAAAACTTATTAATATTTTGAATTTATGCAACGATGTTTATTTTTCAAACGTACCCTTAGAGGTCGTTCTTTATGCTTTATACTTGAGATATTCAGTGATGTCACGCCCCCAGACACTAAATTAGACGGGACCCCATTTGGGGGTGTGACACCAAACGTTAAACCTTCATTAAGATGGCTAATACCCAAGGGTATTAGCCGATACCATTGTAATTATACAAGCGTGATCAAATAACCAAGGTAAACTAAACGTTTTACCGAATGATACCAAAAATTAAATGATTACAAGAGTATAGGAATTACACGGTGTCTTCTATGGAATCGTGATTGATGCTTGACCTTTGTTTGCTCTTCTTTTCTTTAGAAAATCATCTTTTATGTGTATGGTATAGAGAATATGATTTTGCATACTGAAAACTCATTTTTGAGTCTTCTATTTATAGTGTCTGAAAAAGAGTAGATACGCCGTATTGAGCTAGGTCAATACGGCGTATAGGGGTATTTTCCTTGGATGCGCGCTAAGTTTATAATCAATTAGATATAACTTCCTAAAATATATTTATTCGCCAAATCTCTGAATAGTTATCCAGCTAGATACGGCGTATATGGAAACTTGGATACGCCGTATTAGGAAGTGAGAATACGCGTTTTCTTGTGAAGTCCAAGCGCTGATACGCCGTATCTTCTTTTGTAGATATGGCGTATTGGTCAGAATTAAGCAATCTTTAAATATTATCGTTTTAAGATCCAAAAAGTGCGCCTTTTAGCATGTCTTCACAAATCACTCCGCAATTACTGCAATGTACAAATTTAAGCAATTATAACAATTCTTGCAATAATTATATAAAAGTGGATAATTTATTCAGGATAAATGATGGTATAAATGTAACGTTATTTGATGTCATCAAATATTCTCCCACTTGAATCCTACTTGTCCTCAAGTAGACTCTAGAAATTTATTGAAAATGTATCCCAACTCATATTAAGGATTTTTCCGTTTAAGCACTTCTTTTGTTTTAATCACATGTTCAAGACCAAGCACCTCACTAAATACGAAAATAAAAACACTCAGATCACTCAACTAATCTAGGGTGTAACATTTAATTGGTACGCTCATTTGCTCGGTCGTGATTTAGTTTCATATCATATGCTTGGCAAGCATACACATCTCCACCACTAGAGCTAAGGAGAAACAAGTCAAAAGGTAAATTGGGTTTTTATTATAAGGCTTAAGGTTTGATCATTCTAACAATCTTTCACCGATAGTACCGCACAAACAAGGCAGCTGAATCATAGATACACGACCGTAACGATGGAATAGACATGTATAATTCGATCACATTCTCATTCGAGTTTAACCAAGGGTTAGTATGAAGAATGATATAGGGTAGGCATCTTCTAACTTTCAATAAAAGTAATAAACCAACAAGGTGGTTGAATCACGCATACATGGCCGTAATGACGGAATAGACATGCATGACTCAACCTCAACCTCGTTCGAGTTAAACCTAAGGTTAATTTATAAGAAAGGGAAGTAAATTGTTGTTAAATAAAATTCACAAAACAAATAGATTAAGCTTGGACAAATAAGGAATTTGCTAATAACTTTTCCTGACCGTTCCATGATAAAGACTCAAAATATATACAAACGCCTCGATCATAGAAATGACAAAGATAACCTAAGTTGGCGTGCCCATAACGGCCAACTTCCCAATCATCCTAAATTTACATACTTTTACAAAAGTGGTGATATCGGCCACTTTATACAAAACTATACATCGTTGATTTTTATCCACATATCAACGAATAATCGATCCTTCCAAGTATTTCATCGATTTTAAGTTTTAGCGAACCGACTATCAATCATCCTTCTCTTTTTTGATGCATTTTCTATTTTTCCATTTTTTTCACAACATAAACCTCGGTGCAATTTCACCGTATTCACAATCATAATTTTTCTGGATAATTTTTCCTTTAACACTTCATCTTCGGACATAATACATAATCGCGAAAGTAGCAAAATACACGAGCTGTATATTTTCTCATTGCATTGTGCAATGTCCCGACCTAACCAGAGATAGAAAATTTTCACTTTGACACAGTGATCCCGTCCAAACTAACACGTATAAGATATATAATATATATAAATAGGCTTAATCTATAGGGTAGGCTAAGGTGTAAAGGTGTAACGAAATAGAAATTTGGTGTGAAAAAGACAGGAATGGCTCAACAGGTTTTTCTAAGGGATCTTACTCTTATTGTGAGAGTAAGCAACGGGTTACACGGGGTTTAACTAACCAGTGTAGTTAGTTAATTTTACAACATGTAGGCTTTTTGGTGTATTCCTAGAAATTTATCAGTTAAACATGTTACTCTATCTAAGTCGACAGTACTCATCGTTGTGGTCTCGAGTGATATACCAAGCCAAGTTCTAAATTCCACTACATCACCGGCACACTCATAATTTTGTAGAATTTTTAGAAAACTTTTGGAAACGGAATATGCTTAATTCTCACAGTTTGGTATTAAGGGTTTTAGTGCGCAAGGTCATGTAACTAGTAATTTTTACAAAAGTTATGCTAAATTTTTTTAATTTTGGCATAATTTTAAGCATATAGCATATTATTTGTAAAAGAAAGGACAAGTAGGCGTTCTAATTCTCCACCCTCCCCACGTAAATTATACAACGTCCTTGTTGTATAGATAAAACAATTAAAGAAAATAGGAAATAGAATTAGAATGAGGAACTCCCCTGATATGTTGCTAGGGATGATTCTCCAATTTGAGTTCTTAAGCAAAATTATGTTGACGAGGCGTTAGAATGCCCGTACGAGTTCAACACACGTCTTTTTTAGAGTATACCATATCGTCGATTTCTTTACAGCAAGGTCCTACATAAAAGTTTAGTAGACAAAAGTGAAATTCTTAGTTTATAATGGTTACAATGCAGGAAAGTAAACACACACGCCGTATCCCAAACCCAAGGATACGCCGTATTGCATCTTGTAAAAACAAATGTTTTAAAGTTTTGCAGGAAATTAAAGGACTGATAACGTCCAGACAGTCGATACGGCGTATCCATAGAGGTTCGATAGGCCATATTAAGTGTCTGGGAAGACAGACTCAATCAAACAATTAAAATTACAATTTTTAAACAATTAAAAACAATCGGGTTGTCTCCCGGTAAGCACTTTTCTTTCAGCTAGTCTTTAAGTTAGACTTTTCCCAATTTAATCACATCCTTATAAAACAATTTGGGGTCGAATGGGATGCCGAATGGCACATATAAATTTTTAATAATTAATGGCATCGCTTTGTTAAAACATTGACTAATCATGATTTTAATCATTAAAACAAAATCTTTTTAGCGAAAGATTTACCTGGTGTGTCATGATTTGTTTCAATGTTTTCATCAAACTCAATGGGAGTGGTGTCTTTGTTTATGCAAATAACACTATCCATTGATTTGACATCAATGTTCTCCAAACACGATTCAGTATTGATTTCAACATGTTCATTTGCCGGTTTTGGTTTTAAATTATTGACAATAATTAATTTATAAGAAGACGTATCCTTGTTATATAAAAAAGAGTAACCACGTCCTACAAAAGGAAACAAAAAAATATATGTGAAGAATCTGATGTCAGCTTTAATTGCATTGGTAAATACTTACAGTGGTTCGTAAGAAAACATTTCTGATTTGATGTCGATGCATCATTGTAGACGATAGCTGAGAAATCTGTTTCAAAATCTATGAAAGAATCAAGATCATCACAATATTCCTTACCATACGTAGCGGTTTCCCAATAAACATCTGATCACGCCCTCTAGCTTTATCAGCCATAAGCTTGGTGTACTCTACCATGGTGATGTTGGGGTCGTCCATTTCCTGTAATAAATTTTCTACGAAGAAAAAGGTTAAATGGACTAATACGCCGTATTCAGTAAACTGATACGTTGTATTGATGTTAAAGTCGAATACGCTGTATTGGTTTTAGAAAAAATTTATACGTCGTATCCAAAGAGATGAATACGCCGTATTCAATATTCGACTAAGATTATAGTAAACTGTAATTATGTAGAAAAACTCACAAGCACACAATATGAAAAATTATACAATGCAGAGAAATTAAACACACAAAAACAAACACACAAATATGCAAATTAATCTAAACTAAAATACTAACAAATAAGAATTAAACAACTTCGCTCCCCGGCAACGGCGCCAAAAACTTGATGTGCTGTCGTGTAGGGTCAATTTATTGATTACCAAGTTTTAAATTTATATTTAGCTGACTTATCCTAAAACAACACTTTAACAGGCAGTGTACCCGATCAGGTGGAGTTTTCGTGTAAGTAAGTGTGTCGAACACTAAGAGAGAGGTCGATAACTTGAAATCATAGTTATTTTAATTAATCTAATAGATATAGTTAGTTGTTAAACCTATGCTAAACCTAGTTCTAATGATAATGGGGGGTTTTAACCTAAGAGACTAGCACGGGTTTTATGGTGACAATAATCAATTTAATACACAATAAGCATGCAAGAAAATAATCAGAAGATAAAAGAGCGGTACAAGCCAAATGATAGAAAACTATATTAGCCATATTAAATCCAATTAAATTTTGGTTTGTTTTTTAGTACAATGAACGCTTATCTCGAGGTGACATGTCATTCTTAAGACTTAGGCGGGACATCATCCTAAGACCTAGACACGTTTTAGTTTAATTATAATCTATCTAGGGATTAAAGCAATGGTGATCTTGTTAAACCCTAGCCCATCGAGACTTTACCCACTTATTGTGTGACGATATTTTATATACTGGTAGTTCACAGTTCAAGTCTTTACCAATTAATTAAGAACATACTCGTTGAAGCATACGGGTCACCTGTCGATCCAACTAAGCTCATAATTTAAAGGCAAAGATAGAATATTATCTGTGATCTATGTCTATGTAATAAAAACACAATATGGAGAGCTATCCTAGTATCTAGATTACTTGTTAGGTATCACTAGACCCAGTTGAATGATAAGTCGCATATTCAAACACGTAGATAAGTATTAGGTGATAAACATAATTAAACAATCAATTATTAATTAAGCAATACAAATTAAAACAAACCAAACATTAAATCTTCATTAAGATGGCTAATACCCGGATTAAGGGAGAGTATTTCTAATTAGCCTATAACCATTGTAATTATAAAAACGTGATCAATTAACCAAGGTAAACTAAATGTTATACCAAACGATACCAAAAATTAAATGATTACAAGAGTATAGGAATTACGCGGTGTCTTCTATGGAATCGTGATCGATGCTTGACCTTGGCTGCTCTTCTTCACTTCAAAAAATCGTCTTTTATGTGTATGGTATAGAGAATATGATTTTGCATACTGAAAACTCGTTCTTGAGTCTTCTATTTATAGCCTCTGAAAATTGATGATCGCCAATTGAAATGAGGTCAATACGGACGTATAGGGGTTAAAATCTTCGAGTAGCGGCGTCAACGATCACATCAATGCCAATATATACCTTCCTTTCTTATATTTATTACAGGATCTTTGATTGTTTATCCGGGCTAGATACGACGTATATGGGTATTGGATACGCCGTATTAGGAATTGAGTATGCGCATTTTCTTGTGAAGTCCAGGCACTGATGCGTCGTATCTTCTTTGATGGATACGACGTATTGAGTAAGAAATAATCAATCTTCCAATATCATCGTTTAAGCTCTAAAAAGTGCTCCTTTTAACTTGTCTTCACAAAACACTCCGTAATTACTGCAATTAACAACTTTAAGCAATTAAGTAACAATTCTTGCAATAATTATATAAAAATGAGTTATTTATTCGGGATAAATGATGGTATAAATGTAACGTTATTTGTTGTCATCACCCTCCAATCCAAATCACAATACAATATGGGTAGGCGTACCCCTCCGATCCAACAATGCATACACATAAGCCATATAATATCAAGTAATGTCCAAAAACAAGTAAACAGTCATTCGCATCATTTAAAACATTTCCAAGTCAACTTAGTATCATTTCCACCCCAAGAAAACATAGAAAAAGGGTCTATGAATACTCTCCTCGTTAGTTGATGGAATGAAGTGCGCAAATAGCTGAGCAACTACTCTTAGCCAATCCCGACGCTAACAAAGTCCAAACTTATTTTCCACTCACATGATCTCAATGTTAAACGTGAATAGATCAAAACCGAAACAAGAATACGATCACTAAGAAGCAACGAGACATAATCGAACCTACTACTTGGGGGGGGGGACTCGACTCACGAAACAACTCGAGAACCATCATAACCCACTCGCGGACGGGGCAGAAATCTTAGTCCTGTGCGTGAACTCCAAACTTAACCCAAACACAACTTGAACAAATAATGTATCCGGTAAAGGGCCCAACTAAAAATTGGGCTGTACGCTGACTCCAGACGCGAAGGACTTAACTAAACACACCCGAAAATCGATTGTTCCATGGCTTCTTATATAACTAAAGCTTGTTGGTATGAAAGTGAAATAATGTGTGGTGACTGATTAGTATAATGTCTAAATGAAGGTGGCGTTGTGATTAATTTAGGTTTTTGGATCTGGGTTGTAATATATTTATGGGAGGAGGACTCAATATTATATAGACGTGGGATAATCAATATTAACGAATAATCATGGATATGAAGAGAGAACAAATTGACTCATGATACAGTTTCTATGTTTTAATTTTTAACTCTCTTTTATTGACCAATTGTAATGGTTTTTATTTTCAAGTATAATGGTTTTTATTGACTAAGTATAATGGTTTTTATTTTCAAACGATCGTAAGCGTTTAATAACCGATTTTGTGCATGATTTAAGAATTGTGATATTGACCTGATTTCTTTTTAATTTCTTTTATTAGTCGCCATCTTTGTTATATATATTACCAGTATAAATTGGATGCATTGTTGGAACTGAATGTTGTGGAGACTGAGATGGATTGTATAGTGTTTGAGAGTTGGCTACCAATGCAAGAGGATCCGAATATCTTTCACGCATGATACATTCTTCATTAGCATGTCGTTCATGTTGACTAAGGTATGCATACAACTGATCATAGCTGGTGGTATACAAACTCTTTGCTAACTTCACATCAGTGACAAACTTGCTCCATTCCGGTGGAAGAGCATTCAGAAATTTGGTATTGACTTGAACTTGTTGCATTGTCATACCAATAATATGCATGTTATTGATCAGCTGAGAGAATCTCCAGTAGTACTCATATAATGTTTCACCCCGAACATAAGCAAACTTATCAAACAAGTTGTATAATCTGCATTCACGTTCTTGGTATGATAATTTAGTGCCTTTCATTAGTAGCTTGACTCTATCCCAAATATCCTTAGCTGCCTATTGATGATTAACAAGTGCATACATATCGGGTGGAAGACCGTGACGAATGATATTGGTTGCTTGAACACCATAGTCATCTTGAAGTTGTTGTGCTTCAGTGAGTTCGGAGTATTTCTTAGGTCTAGTCTGCCCATTTTCTTCAACAGTTAAGTAAATCAATGTACCATTATCGATTGAATCAAGCATCATCCTACCATGTTTCTTCCCTATACGACTTGCCCATGAATCATACATTGATTTCTCAAGCATTGGAGGATGGTTCTCAGCTCCAGCAACAATTATATGTTATGCTAAAGTAGTCATCTTGCTTTAATTGAAAAGTGAAATGATTAAAAATTGATCGAACCGTAATAAAGGAGGATTGTGTGAAGGATTGTTGTTGTCGGTGATTAAGATTGATATTCCACGAGATTTTACAAATCTTCACTAAAACCGAGAAATCCAAGTATTTCGCAGGATTTTACAAAGTAAGAAAAACCGTAGAAAAAAAAATCTTTTTGTGACAGTGTAATGTTTCGCCTGGATTTTGACAGTTTTAATGTATCGCTTGGATTATGTCAAATTGTAATGTTTCGCTTGAAATATGGCAATGTAATGTTTCGCTTAGTTTATGAAAATTGGACATAGTTTCGTTTTGCACAAGAACGTAATTCGCTTGAACTAACAACCTGTCATATATTGCCTACAAACATAAATCTCCTGATACATATTTCGCTTGACCTAAGAAAAATTAAGCAGAGTTTTGTTTCCTAAACATGTCATAAATCGCTTGGAACCAACCTGTCATAAATCGCCTACATACACATTTCGCCTACATATTTCGCCTGCATACACATTTCTCTAGACTCATACATATTTCGTTGGCTTCAAATAAAAACGTACCTTTTCCACAAAAATCACCAGAAACACACCCTTTTGACGTTTTACCTTGATTTTTCTTGCACAACTAGTTATCTTAGGCCTAGATCTTGCTTAAAACATAAACCTTAACACTTTTAAACACAAAAATCCGGGTTTGATTTTTGAAACATACGAAACCAAAAATAACCAAAACTAATGATCTAAACAAGATATAAACGCACACAAGCTCATGATATCACCCCATGGCGACTAATACCAATTGTAGATGTAACAAATCACTTAACAAATGAGCAAGAAAGAAAGTTTAGAGAGAGAAAGTGGGTTGTAGCACTTAGAGAGAGAAAGGAAAGGAAATTGTATTATGTGAAAGAACCAAATGAACAACCAATTCTCTCCAAAGTGTGGAGTAGGGTATTTATACCTTGCTTGGGCTGGTTACACATAAGGATGACTTATGTTGACCTGGTTAGCTTGGTAAGTTTCCAAATATTACGCTACGAGCTATTCTATAATATATTGGTAGTGACCGAGTCTTTTCTCGATTTTTAACAGTTTTATATGCAAATATCCTACAATTTAGTTTTATATGCAAATAAGCTATAATTTATATGCAAATAACCTATAATTTATGTCTTGTCATTCTGTTAGTAGGAACACAACAATCACAGGTTATAGGACTGGGTGGTATAGAGAATTCTAGTCTACCACCAAGAAACCAAACAAGATCTTTAGGTGCATTACAAAGAACCAGAACTGCAAGTATCATGGGTGGAGTCCAAACAACAACTACAACATCTGTTAGGGGTGGAACAAAGACAAGAGGAACAAGTTTCATCCCCCCTAGAATGAAAAGTCAAAGACTTTTGAACAACAAAGTGTCTGAACCAGCTAAAGGCACTGGATCAAGTAAGGACAATAATAATGTCCAAGAGTAGTCACGTTATAAATGTAATCTGGAGCACATATTTTGGGAAATGTTGTATTTGTGCAGAAACGTTTTAATTGTATCTTATGTTGTTGTCTAAAAACTGATA
>BQNB010018508.1:0-20553 GCA_026074375.1 Tanacetum coccineum | reverse complement strand
TATCGACCTTCGCAAACTTGATAAGCTAATAGTAATGAACCACATACCGCTTCCAAGAATTGACGACTAGCTAAATTCTTCGTTCCAATGGCTTTTTCTTCGAGTTATGCATTTAATCATTCCTTTTTAGGATTCTCACGACATTCAATCCGTTTGCTCATGTTCATTGCATATATTTGATGCTTTGACTTTTGTTCATTCAATTTTCGTTGGAAACCTCAATGAGGACCTGAGCATTTCCTCTTCTCTTCATAAGTAAACCGTAGATGAATAAGGAAAATTGAGCACCGGAACGGCGCTCCCCTAAGGAGGGGAGGATGTAAAACCTCGTATTTAAGGTCACTACTATTTTTAGTCTCATAATTATTTTATAAATCTTGAAGAGTTTACTTTTACATTTTAGATGATTTTTATTAAAATCGTTGATTTTAAAACTTTCGCGAATCCTACAATTTAATTTATCCATTCTAACGATCGAGAAATCAACGAATGTTATATTTTAGCCATGAAAGCTTGTTTGATTTATTTTTATTATTTTTCATCTTTTATTCATGTTTAGCCAAAACAGTGTCAAAAATCATGATTTTACAACAAATAACGAATTAATTAGGTTATTGGGCCGGGAAACAAAGTGATACAAAGATTACCAAACAAAAAGCCCAACCAAGCCCACCCTCATAGAGGGGGCCGGTTATAAGCTTAAAACACACGCCCCATACATATATATTTTTTTTAAATTACAAGATTTTCTAGCCTTTGATAATTATCCTCCAATATATAAGTCCTAGATACTCTCCTATTCCCATAAAAAACACACACACACCGAATCCTCCTTCCTTTCCTTTTACTGTTCGACATATCCACCCCAAAAACCACCATTAACATCTCTAAAACTCCATCAAATCTCTCCTTTATTACTCCAAGTTACATAAAAAGTAAACCTTAATCATCCCTATATTAACAATTAACTTTCTTTTCTCCTAAAATCAACATACAAATATCTTTTTTAAATCTTGATTTTTGAAGATCCTATTGATCTGGTTTGTGAAATAGGCTTCTAGGGTTTGATTGTAGTTGTTATTGCAAGACTTGATTAAAAGAAAAGTTAAGGTTTGATCTTTTGAGATTGTTTGGGTTTCGGCTAAACAAGAAAAAGGGAGGAAGAGAAATATTTTGATCTCCTTGTTAATTTCTATGGTGTTTGTAAGTGATTTTTAAACTCCTTTGTATTGATTTATTTTTATTGACGTGCTGTGATTGATTTTCCTTTATTTATAAGCATGCAGGTTCATTGAGTTTTGTTTGTTTCTAGTTTGATCATGAACATATGTTTTGATGTGTGAGAAATTGTTATTAGGATACTGTTATGGCATGCACGTGAATAATTGGTGATCTTGGATTAAGTTTTGTTGGATTTCTAGGTAGTTTTTGGAGGACTATTTTCAAATCAGTTAGAAAAAAAACGTGGATATTCCTAATTACTTTTTGGCCTGGATCCTCGTGAATTAAATTTTACATGGCTTTGGATATATATAGTCTTAAGCTTCATGTGGCGAATTGGATGGGTTATCAACTCCTCCGGATGAGGGAGTTATGGCCGTTTTACGATTGCTAGTCAAATCTGGAACATCGTTTGGAAAACGAGTTAAACTCCAAGTTAATACTCTAAAATGTAGGATAGGAAAGCTAATCTCAGTATTATACATCTTAATCTAACTTCTCCAAGTGGATTCACTTTAATAGCTATCACGGTTTGGAAAATACGTCAAAATTAGTGTTTGGTAGGAAAATTTGGGACTGCTGCAGACCAGCAGTATAAATGGGTTAATTGCAGCAAACGTTTGGCCTAAGAAGGTCTGGATTATTTGATGGGGTTGTGGAAATAAGTTCAAAGTACATGTGTCGAGTTGGCTAGAGCCATATCTCCCCCGGATGAGTGAGATATGACCGATTTATGGAGACTAGTCAGTTCTGAACTACTGTTTGAAAAAGGGATTTAACTCCAGATTTTTGCACTAAAGTGTTGGGTTTTTAAAACATGGTTAAAGAACATACATCATAGGCTTTCATCTCTCTTTTTATACAACTTTTTTTCTATTATAGAATAGGATTTATGGCCAAAACCGTAAGTATTAGAAATTCATCGAACTTTCTGTTTTGAGTTATGATTAGTAAAAACTCATTTCCCGTGGATTGGTAAATGGTTTGATTAAAAGGCCTAATTTTATGAAAACTAGACTTAAGTATCTTTCCAAGGGTGAAAGCCCCATCCTTGTATCTTTTATTGGTTAAGAGATATGGTCTTGTAAAGTTGACTAAAAATTCAGCAACATAGTTTTACGCCTTTTCTTAAGAAATAAAAGTGCGGCCACATAGTAATAGATTATGAAGCGCATAAGCGAGACTTTAGTAGAACTTAATGTAGTATAAGTGAAGGTTGTATACCAATTTGGGGATAAAAAATACTTCGGTTAGTTATAATGCAAATGCCATGACATATCTCTGAAACATATCTCGTGTTTACAATTTTGTATTTACTTTTACGTATCGACCTTCTTTATCATTCTAATCCGCTTACATCTTTTAGGTTGTGCTTAGACGCTTCTCGCTCATCTACTTCTGGTCTTCATAACTCCTCGGTGACTTCATAGCCCCATCTTTTCTTCTTTAATGTTTTCATAACTATTTTTGGGGTGAGAATACATGCTTGTTTTACTAAGCAAAATTATTGATTCCAATTTCTTAAGCGTTAAATGAATGTTTTTACTAAATATTTTACTTGGTTTTCACATGATTTCTAATACGTGTTTGATACATGGTTGTTTACCACTGATGTAACACCCCCAAAAATGGGTCGCAGCGGAAATATGTCCGGGGGGCGTTACTTCATAATACAATAGCACAAGATACAAGAGAACGACCTCTAAATGTGTCGTTTGAAAAGTAATCTCGTTGATTTCTTTGAAATTGATATAACATTTGTCCCATAATTGCATCACAATGAAAAGCTTGAAAATAATCCAACGAGATTTGATCATTTGCATGTTAGTAGAAATCCATAAATGAAATCTTGTCAATTTTAGACTCCATTGCACATCAAGTAAGCCAAGCATCTAATTCACCTGAGAAAAACATGCTTAAAAGTGTCAACATTAAAGTTGGTGAGTTCATAGAGTTTTGTAAGTATAATGTAAATGTTGGAATCCAAGGATTTATAAAGTATGTGATTATTTCAAATTCCTTTATAATAATCGCCAAAAAATGAAAGAGTAATATGTTAGAACGAAAGGTTTAGTGTTTATTGCTTCGCCGCAATATAATGAAAAGTGTTCAGAAATTAGTAATGTTTAATATGTAGTATGGACAGTGAGATCGTTGTTTTTCCAAAATGTATGGGTCTCTATAACAAAAATACAGTACACCATAAATAATATCTACTGAATGCCTAAGCTTCATGACACTGAAGTCGCTATATTGTACTGCAATTTAATGCACAAAATGTGCCCGTGTAGATGTTCAAACCCGTAAACATCCAAATTGTTCCGACATGTATGCATTCGTTGTTTCAGTACGTCGAAACTAGTGAGCGTACTCACCCGAATAGTGGATGTCATCCCAAATGATCTTTTTATACACTCGCGCTCCCTCAACGGTCCTCCGACGTCAAGAATTTAACAGTTCATGATAATGGCAATGGTTGGGTTATGTTACTTACGGCACAATTGTAAAACCAGGAGTGATAAACCGAAAACACTTCTTCCCTTTTGTCCAATAAAAATTAACCATTTTATCGTAAATAGCTTCTGAGAACATAAATCCATAAGTAGAAAAAGAGTGTGATATAAATCACGTAATTGAGTTTGTAATGAGTATGTAAACAATTTCGTAAACGTGTATGCATATGAGTATGTGACAAAGTATGAAACCAAGTTTGTAATCAACCATGTAATTATGTTTGTAATGAATTGCAAAATCAAGTAGGTAAACCAAAGTGTGTAGATTAGTATGTAACAGTATTGTAAACAATAATTTTTTATGGGTAAACAAGTTGTATTGAGATGTATTCTCCCCCGAGAGGTTTGTAAAGTGAATGTTAAACAAGTAAAAGAGGGTGCTATAAATACACATCGAGATGTACGAACGATTGGCGGGAATGTACACATTGAGTACAAGTCGAAACGGAAACAAAAACGGCTCGACCAAGAAGTTGCGGTTTATCTTAACGGCTAAGACCCACTAGCCTAGGATGATGTACTTGGTTTTCCGATGAATGAGCACGTCAACGTGACACGTTGATAAAAGATTTAGATTTAAAGTTGTAATAGTTTGGTGGTTGGTTAAATAAATAAATCAAAAAGTAACGCAAAATGTGTAATATATTCCGTATATATTACATAATGGTAAATGACCAAATATATAATTCATATCGTAAATTATCTATTAAGATACCCACCCAAAAGGATAACTCGAAGCGTATATGATACACAACATGTGTGTTCCCTAAAGATGACTATTTAAACTAAAATGGTTTAATTATATAATACTTTCCAAGTATTATATAAGAAAAATAATAAAAATTAAAGAAACTAAATAATTCGACACGTTCCCGGATATCCCCAAATGATTTAATGGAAAGCTTCTTTATAAAAATGGACACACGTTTTAAATCTGCAAATTATGTTAAACGACGTTTTTAAAACTCTTACAATAGTTATGATGTTATTTTCTAGTTGCTCATTATAAAATATAAGATTATTTTATAATTTAATATATTGTTTCCTCGATGGGTTGCTAGAATATTTATCCCATTTGTAAAAGTATAGTTTCCGTTTGTTTATCCGGTTATTGATATATCACGAATTAAAAATCTTGAAATTATATAACTTAACCCTTTTTCAAATAATACATGTTGAAATTTACTCATGTGTTCAATATATATGATTAGGCAAGATTAATTAATACATGACACATTTATTTAACCAATGACCACCATTTAATCCGGTTTGATATTTATGAAAACTTATGATATATTTATTAAATCTTTTTATATATAACCCAAGACACATCCTTTGTGTATACCTCGTTATACCAAACGCACCCTATTTGGCTGATAAATAACAACTAAACGCACCATATGATTGTTATACATCCATTCAAACACCCCCTAATCTGCCAAACGAACTAACGGACCTAAACCTATTTATAACCAAAACCAACACACCCTAATCTCTGGCTGTTGAGCCAAACGCCAGTCCTGCTGCTGACTCTGCGAAAAAAACCATTCGCCACCCTCGAGGTGATTTCCACAGCCAAATGCACCCTTTTTGTTGGCTGTCCCAAACCCAACGCACCCGACGATGGTGCAAACCACCAAAACCAAACGCAGCCTTGCTGCGGTTACAAAACCAAACGGACCCTTGCGTGAAATAAAGACCAAACGCACCCATGTTTTTCCTACTAATCTAAACACACCCTGGTGCGGCTGTTAGCAACCAAACGTGCCCCATTTTGTTGGTGATGCCATCAAACCAAACGGACCCTAGCTGATACGAAAAACCAACCGCACATATGAGTGGTTTTTATCCAAAACACACGCCACCCCTAGGTGCGGGTGAACAGCCAAACCAAAAGCACCTTTGTGTGGTCTGGTGGTTGTGTGGTGATGGGGGCGGCTGTGGCAGCGGTGGGGGAGGAAAAATGGCGCGTAGAGGAGTGTGGAAGGGGGATTTCGGATAGTCCGCAATGAGGAACACAATTTGGTCTCCGTCCGGGAATACTCGCCGGAAAACTTTTCGGCGGCGGTTGGCCGGAAAAGTGTGTGCGGCGGAGTTGGCTGACGGATGGGGAGGGAGAGAGAAGTGGAGAGGATGAAGATGTTTTGTGTGTGTTTTATTTTTTATATCGAAAAAAATGATTTTAATTTATAGATATATAATAAAAGTTCTTAAAAATTTTGATTGTTGTTAATTGTTGAGGGTTAACTTTGTTAAGAATTCAAAGGGGATCCTGATGTGTAAAAATTTTGTTTAATTATTTGATGCGGGGGACTAGTATTGAGTATACTTAACGGGAGTATTTAAAATACGAAACGTGCGCCATTGTTTTCCAAAACAATTTTTCTGTATAAAAATGAGTATTCGCTTGATAAAATCTTTATTTTTTTTTAAAATAGTTTTTTCATTTAATTACGAATATTGGTTATTCATTTGGTGAACCGGGTTACAGTCTCGTCAAAAGTAAAAATAGAAAGTTATATTTGATAACGATGGATATGTGGTTTGGGTATTATTACGTGTAGGTTTTTAAGGTTGACCCATATAGTGTTGAATTTGTGGTATTTTAGATAAGTGGGGTTTTAAACCCCCACTAATCATAATTTAATTATTTTCTCGTTTCTAAATCTTGCGAGGGTATTTCAGTCACTTTCTGAGTGTTTTTGGGTCTCGGTCAAAACTGAAAAGTTTTCAAGAATGTCGTTTTACATCAAATTGCTTTAGAGTTCCCGATACAAAAATAATCGTGATTTAGTGGTTCGTTTTTTGATACGTCAGCTTATAATATAATATATAAACTTTTTCGTTTTCGAGGCCAAATATAAGATAAAAATAATTTCCACTTTGAGAAATATAATAATAATTATGATTTATTATTAGAAATAGGTTCTGAAAATTTTACCGGCCACGCGGTAATTGTTTTTATTAGACAATAAAACGTCAAAAGTCAAAAAGTCAAGTCAGACCCGAAAAGTCAAAGGGTAAAATAGTCCTTTAAAAATTCAAAAATTCTTGGATGTTACAGTACCTACCCCTTAAGAGAATTGCTCGTCCCGGGATTAAATTTGTGTTAACCGTTTGCGTGACCAAGAAAAATTTTAAGGTTTAATAAACCAGTTCTAAACAAAATGCTAATAACTTTATTCAGCAAAATTTAAATGTTTCGACACCTCTTCATATACCAAAACTTTGGCTAAGTTTGACCAGGATATTTAATCCATCAAAATAAGTATCTCAAAGATAATATTACTTTAGGTCTTATAACTGATATAAACGCGTTATGAAGAAAATCTCTTGATAGTGTCAAAGGAGAAAGTGTAGTCGCATTGGTACGTCAATATAAAGTTTTAATTATTTCAAGGGACATGGTCTAGTCCTCTGATACCTTTAACGTTCGGCGATTAATTCATGCGGACGGCTAATGATTGTAAGTGTCAAGCTTACTTGGCAGTACACTAGTAAGAAGTAGTTATACTTAGGATTGTCTCACAAAACCTAAGTCTTCTACTAGTGGCCCGAAATGAATAGTTCGGACTATCTGTTTCGTCAGGTAGGTGTTTCATATCGTTTAAGGGGAGTTTTAGTTGCAAATTAAACCTATTGGATAAAGTTGTATCAGTCGGGACGTCCGGGGGACCCAACAGCATTGACCATAACGACGATAACTATAACAAACGGTGATTGGGAGCAAATGAATGAGGACATTCGAGGAAAAACAATATTTCCAGTATAAAAGTTTAATAATTGAGAGGGGCTGCGAGGACGTGAAGCTTATGCGATAGCGGCGGATTATTGTACTCAGCCTCTGCTAGCCTCCACAACGTTCGTGATCGCGAGGAGATTAGCAACGGCAAAAGTTATAACTTAAGAATGTGATAGGTAGCTCCAAGGTGAGGGCATTAAGATTATGATGAGTGCAAGTCACGATTGTGTCTTCTAGACCTTTTTAACAAAATTCTGATGATTATCGATTTCAGGTTCATACTCGTGTATATCGTGATACCATTAAGCCCACTCAATTTATTAAATTTCTCTATTACATAAAGAAGCGTCAAAATTTTATTTAAGTAAGAAAATGATAAACTTCATGGTTCGGGTGATTTATAATTTTATTTATTTAACTGGGAGGGCGTCCAATCTATTTAAATAAAGAGATTTAAATCATCCTACTTATAATTTCTGATATAACACGCGTACACACAAAGTTTTCAACTGGTGGATGATGGAATACGATGTCGGTGCTCTTAATGAGTATGGAACGTGTATTTAAAACTCGAGTCTTCGGAGACGGGATGTTAAAACAATCAGGGAAGATCGACATAGAGTTTAAGACAGTTAATGAGTACTCGGTTAGAGTAAATAAGGTAAAGATCTATAGAACGGATCAGTTATAGCGATTTCTATATCAATTTCCTATTACAAGTCCGCCCATACAACAGACTTGCAATACTTTAGATTCATACATAATCCAGTAAACAAACTGTGACGGGGCTTTGTAACATAGCATTATCATATCAAATCCTTATATTACAAGTCCCTGCCCCATACAAGATTTGTATTACTTAGATTTCTTACATAATTCTATGTAACACAAAATTATAACGGTCTCCGTGTAAATACAATTAAGTATAACGCTATTGAAGAAAAATATCCTTAGAGACCATTGTTTAACTTACAATGTCTGAGAACGAAATGAGACCATTGTGCAACTCACAATGTCTAAGAAGTAAGATGAGACCATTGTATAACTCACAATGTCTGAGGTATAAGTGAGAACATTGTGCAAACTCACAATGTCTTATGAATTGCTCCTGGTATTATATAAATAACTATTATATAATATGCGTGCGGTATAAGCAAAGATTTAAGCATTATATATTACATATATGTACTGTTTTTGAAAAAATATCCATAAGCACTTAATGCAGCACGTAATGTAAGCACATAAGCAAGTAACGTGTATGCACTTTGAAAATGTTTGATGTGATGCAATGTTTGTGAAAACGGTTATAGTCTAGGGTAAAATATGCAACCTAGTTCTCTATAACCTTGGCTCTGATACCAATCTGTAACACCCCCAAAAATGGGTCACAGCGGAAATATGTCCGGGGGGCGTTACTTCATAATACAATAGCACAAGATACAAGAGAACGACCTCTAAATGTGTCGTTTGAAAAGTAATCTCGTTGATTTCTTTGAAATTGATATAACATTTGTCCCATAATTGCATCACAATGAAAAGCTTGAAAATAATCCAACGAGATTTGATCATTTGTATGTAAGTAGAAATCCATAAATGAAATCTTGTCAATTTTAGACTCCATTGCACATCAAGTAAGCCAAGCATCTAATTCACCTGAGAAAAACATGCTTAAAAGTGTCAACATTAAAGTTGGTGAGTTCATAGAGTTTTGTAAGTATAATGTAAATGTTGGAATCCAAAGATTTATAAAGTATGTGATTATTTCAATCCTTATAATAATCGCCAAAAATGCAAGAGTAAATGTAGAACCGAAAGAGTTTAGTGTTTATTGCTTCGCCGCAATATAATGAAAAGTGTTCAGAAATTAGTAATGTTTAATAAGTAGTATGGACAGTGAGATCGTTGATTTTCCAAAATGTATGGGTCTACTATAACAAATACAGTACCACATAAATAATATCTACTGTTGCACTAAGCTCATGACACTGAAGCTCGACATATATGTATGCAATTTAATGCACAAAATGTGCCCGTGTAGATGTTCAAACCCGTAAACATCCAAATTGTTCCGACATGTATGCATTCGTTGTTTCAGTACAGTCGAAACTAGTGAGCGCTACTCACCCGAATAGGGATGTCAATCCCAAATAGATCTATTTATACACTCGCGCTCCCTCAACCGGTCCTCCGGTCAAGAATTTAACAGTTCATGATAATGGGCAATGGTGGGTTATGTTACTTAGTGCACTGTTAACAGGAGATGTAAACCGAAAAAAACTTGTGTCATAAAAATTAACCATTTGTACTCGTAAATAGCTTTTGTGAACTTAAATCATTAGTAGAAAAAGAGTGTGATATAAATCACGTAATTGAGTTTGTAATGAGTATGTAAACAATTTCGTAAACGTGTATGCATATGAGTATGTGACAAAGTATGAAACCAAGTTTGTAATCAACCATGTAATTATGTTTGTAATGAATTGCAAAATCAAGTAGGTAAACCAAGTGTGTAGAATAGTATGTAAAAGATATTGTAAACATATATGTAAACAAGTTGTATTGAGCATGTATTCTCCCCCGAGGTTTGTAAAGTAAATGTAAAACAAGTGAAAGAGGGGCTATAAACTCACATCGATGATGACGAACGATTGGCGGGAATGTACACATTGAGTACAAGTCGAAACGGAAACAGAAACGGCTCGACCAAGAAGTTGCGGTTTATCTTAACGGCTAAGACCCACTAGCCTAGGATGATGTACTTGGTTTTCCGATGAATGAGCACGTCAACGTGACACGTTGATAAAAGATTTAGATTTAAAGTTGTAATAGTTTGGTGGTTGGTTAAATAAATAAATCAAAAAGTAACGCAAAATGTGTAATATATTCCGTATATATTACATAATGGTAAATGACCAAATATATAATTCATATCGTAAATTATCTATTAAGATACCCACCCAAAAGGATAACTCGAAGCGTATATGATACACAACATGTGTGTTCCCTAAAAGATGACAATTAAACTAAAATGGTTTAATTTATAATACATTTCCATAGTATTATATAAGAAAAATAATAAAAATTAAAGAAACTAAATAATTCGACACGTTCCCGGATATCCCCAAATGATTTAATGGAAAGCTTCTTTATAAAAATGGACACACGTTTTAAATCTGCAAATTATGTTAAACGACGTTTTTAAAACTCTTACAATAGTTATGATGTTATTTTCTAGTTGCTCATTATAAAATATAAGATTATTTTATAATTTAATATATTGTTTCCTCGATGGGTTGCTAGAATATTTATCCCATTTGTAAAAGTATAGTTTCCGTTTGTTTATCCGGTTATTGATATATCACGAATTAAAAATCTTGAAATTATATAACTTAACCCTTTTTCAAATAATACATGTTGAAATTTACTCATGTTTCAATATATATGATCTAGGCAAGATTATTAATACATGGACAACATTTATTTAACCAATGGCCACCATTTAATCCGGTTTGATATTTATGAAAACTTATGATATATTTATTAAATCTTTTTATATATAACCCAAGACACATCCTTTGTGTATACCTCGTTATACCAAACGCACTCTATTTGGCTGATAAATAACAACCAAACGCACCATATGATTGTTATACATCCATTCAAACACCCCCTAATCTGCCAAACGAACTAACGGACCTAAACCTATTTATAACCAAAACCAACACACCCTAATCTGTGGCTGTTGAGCCAAACGCAGCCCTGCTGCTGACCCGCGAACCATACGCACCCTCGAGGTGATTTCCACAGTCAAACGCGCCCTTTTTGTTGGCTGTCCCAAACCCAACGCACCCGACGATGGTGCAAACCACCAAAACCAAACGCAGCCTTGCTGCGGTTACAAAACCAAACGGACCCTTGCGTGAAATATAGACCAAACGCACCCATGTTTTTCCTACTAATCTAAACACACCCTGGTGCGGCTGTTAGCAACCAAACGTGCCCCATTTTGTTGGTGATGCCATCAAACCAAACGGACCCTAGCTGATACGAAACCAACCGCACCATATGTGGTTTGTTATCCAAAACCACACGCACCCTAGGTGCGGTGAACAGCCAAACCAAACGCACCCTTTAGTGGTGGTCTGGTGGTTGTGGTGATGGCGGCGGCTGTGGCAGCCGGTGGGGGAGGGAAAATGGCGCGTAGAGGAGAGTGGTAGTGGGGATCGGATAGATCCGGCAATGAGGAACACATTTGGTCTCCGCCGGAATACTCGCCGGAAAACTTTTCCGGCGGCGGTTGGCCGGAAAAGGTGGCGGCCGGAGGTGGCTGCCGGATGGGGAGGGAGAGAGAAGTGGGAGAGGATGAAGATGATGTGTGTGTATATTTTTTTATAAATGAAAAAAATGATATAAATTATATATATATAATAAAAGTTTTAAAAATTTTGAATTGTTGTTAATAGTTGAGGGTTAACTTTGTAAATACTTCACAGGGACCTAACGTGTAACTTTTGTTAATTATTGATTCGGGACTCGTTTGAGATACTTAACGGAGGAATTAAAATACGAAACTTGCGCCATTGTTTTCCAAACAATTTTTCTGATAAAAATGAGTATTCGCTTGATAATATTTCATAAATATTTTATAACATTTAATAAAATATTTGTTATTCATTTGGTGAACCGGTTACGTCTCGTTCAAAAGTAAAAATAGAAATAAATTTTTAACTCGTATATTTGCGTTATTTACAAACGTTACTGAATAAAATGATACCAATTTATTAAATATTTTTATTTAATAAAAAGTGTAAACTAATCATAATTTAATTATTTTCTCGTTTCTAAATCTTGCGAGGGTATTTCAGTCACTTTCTGAGTGTTTTTGGGTCTCGGTCAAAACTGAAAAGTTTTCAAGAATGTCGTTTTACATCAAATTGCTTTAGAGTCCGAATAACAAAAAACGTGATTTAGTGGTTCGTTTTTGATACGTCAGCTTATAAATAATATATAACTTTTTCGTTTTCGAGCCAAATAAGATAAAAATAATTTCCACTTTGAGAAATATAATAATAATTATGATTTATTATTAGAAATAGGTTCTGAAAATTTTACCGGCCACGCGGTAATTGTTTTTATTAGACAATAAAACGTCAAAAGTCAAAAAGTCAAGTCAGACCCGAAAAGTCAAAGGGTAAAATAGTCCTTTAAAAATTCAAAAATTCTCGGATGTTACAGTACCTACCCCTTAAAGAAATCTCGTCCCGAGATTAAATTTGTGTTAACCGTTTGCGTGACCAAGAAAAATTTTAAGGTTTAATAAACCAGTTCTAAACAAAATGCTGATAACTTTATTCAGCAAAATTTAAATGTTTCGACACCTCTTCATATACCAAAACTTTGACTAAGTTTGACCAGGATATTTAATCCATCCAAATAGGTATCTCAAAAATAATATTACTTTAGGTCTTATAACTGATATAAACGCGTTATGAAGAAATCTCTTGATAGTGACAGCGTCAAAGGAGAAAGTGTAGTCGCGTTGGTATGCCAATATAGAGTTTTAATTGTTCAAGGACAGAGTCTAGTCCTTGATACCTATAACGTTCGATGATTAATAACATGCGAGGCTAATGAATGTAAGTGTCCAACTTACTTGGCAGTACTAGGATGTGTCATGACCTAATTGTTCCTACTAGTAACCCGAAATGAATAGTTCGACTAGATGTTTCGTCGATAGGTGTTTATCTGGTTTAAAGGGGGGTTGCATTACGTATTAGATAAAGTTGTACCAGTTGGGATCGCTCCAGGACCCAACAACAGCAACCATAACGACAATAACTATAACAAATGGTGATGGAATGTAGAGGGTGAGACCCTCCGAGAAACAATATCCCCAGAATAAAGTTCAATAAATGAGAGGAGCTCGCGAGAGAGCTTATGCGATAGACGGCGGATCATGGTACCCAGTCGTTAGTTCGAGGATGACGCAACTCCAATAGTTCAATTGTGTAACAAGTCTGTTAGCTCCACTAACAGTTCGTAACAGTTCGTGATCGCGAGGATTAGCAACGACAAAAGTAATAACTTAAAAATGAGATAAGGTAGTTCCAAGCGAGGCCTTAAGATGCTGCTGAGTGACAAGACACGATTGTGTCTCTAGACCTTTTTAACGGATTCTGGTGATTATCAAGTTCAGGTTCATACTTGTCTCATATCGGATACCATTAAGTCCACTCATTTATAATTTATTATTTGCATAAAGAAGCGTCCCAATTTATGTAAATAATGAATTAATAAACTTATGGTTCGGTGATTTACAATTTCTTTATTTAACCGAAGAGACGTCCCAATCCTTTTAAATAAAGAGATTATAAATCATCCTACTTAATAATTTCTGATGCAACACGCGCACACACAAAGTTTTCAAGGTGGTGGATGACATGACGATGCATGTTCTCTAATGAGTATGGGACGAGTGTTTGAAACTCGTCTTTGGAGACGGAGAGTGAAACAATCAGGGGAAATCAACATAGAGTTCAAGACAGTTAATGAGTACTCGGTAAAAAAAATTAAGATAAAGGTCATTATGAACGAGTCGACATAGCAATTATCATATCAATCCTTATATTACAAGTCCCGCTCATACAAGACTTGTAATACTTAGATTCATACATAATTCCATGTAAACAAAATTTATGACGGTTTTCGCGTAATACGATATTGTATAAAGTTGTGAAAAATATTCTTGAGAACCATTGTTTAACTTACAATGTCTGAGAACGAAGTGAGACCATCATGCAACTCACAATGTCTAAGAAGGTGTTCTGGTATTTATATAAATAACTCTTATATAAATAATGTACGATATACGCAAAGGGATGTAAGCATATATTATATATATATATGTATCTCATGTTAGCACATAATGTAAGCAAGTAAGCAAGTAGTGTGTATGCACTTTGAAAATGTTTGATGTGATGCAATGTTTGTGAAAACGGTTATAGTCTAGGGTAAAATATGCAACATAATTCTCTATAACCTTGGCTCTGATACCAATCTGTAACACCTCCAAAAATGTGTCGTAGCGGAAATATGTTCGGGGGCGTTACTTCATAATACAACAGCACAAGATACAGGAGAACGACCTCTAAATGTTTCGTTTGAAAAGTAATCTCGTTGATTTTCTTGAAATTGATATAACATTTGTCCCATAATTGCATCACAATAAAAAGCTTGAAAATAACCCAACGAGATTTGATCATTTGTATGTAAGTAGAAATCCCTAAATGAAATCTTGTCAATTTAGACTCCAATGCACATCAAGTAAGCCAAGCATCTAATTCACCTGAGAAAAACATGCTTAAAAGTGTCAACATTAAAGTTGGTGAGTTCATAGAGTTTTGTAAGTATAAATGTAAATGTTGAAATCCAAAGATTTATAAAGCATGTATGACCATTTCAATCCTTATAATAATCGCCAAAAATGTAAGGGTAAATGTAGAACCGAAAGAGTTTAATGTTTATTGCTTCGCCGCAATATAAAGAAAAGTGTTCAGAAATTAGTAATGTTCAATAAGTTGTATGGACAGTGATATCGTTGATTTTCCAAAATGTATGGGTCTACTATAACAGATACAGTACCACATAAATAATATCTACCGTTGCGCTAAGCTTATGACACCGAAGCTCGACATCTATGTATGCAATTTAATGCAAATAAAGGCCCGTGTAGATGTTCAAACCCGTAACATCCAAATTGTTCCGACATGTATGCATTCGTGTTTCAGTACGGTCGAAACTAGTGAGAGCTACTCACCCGAACAGGGATGTCAATCCCAAATAGATCTATTTATACACTCGCGCTTACTTAACCCGTACGGTCGGTCAAGCAATTGACGGTTCATGATAATGGGCAATGGTGGGTTTAGCTACTTCGGCACATGTAAACAGGAGATGATAAACGACACACTTGTGTCCAATAAAATAACCATTGTATTCATAACAGCTTTAAGTACTTAAATCCATAAGTAGAAAGAGTGTGATATAAATCAAGTAATTGAATTGTAATGAGTATGTAAACAATTTCGTAAACGTGTATGCAAATGAGTATGTGACAAAGTATGAAACCAAGTTTGTAATCAACCATGTAATTGTGTTTGTAATGAATTGCAAAATCAAGTATGTAAACCAAGTGTGTAGAATAGTATGTAAAAGATATTGTAAACGAACACGTAAACAAGTTGTATCGAGCATGTATTCTCCCTCGAGATTTGTAGTGTAAATGTAAAATAAGTAAAAGAGGGGCTATAAACTCACATCGATGTTGTAGAACGATTGGCGGGAATGCGCATATAAGCGCCAGACAAAACGGAAACTGGAACAGCTCGACCAAGAAGTTGCGGTTTATCTTAACGGCTAGGAACCACTAGCCTAGGATAATGTACTTGGGTTTTCCGATGAATGAGTACACCAACGTGACACGTTGATAAAAAGATTTAGATTTAAAGTTGTAATAGTTTGGTGGTTGGTTAAATAAATAAATCAAAAAAAGCATATATAATTCATAGGATGAATCATGTAACATGTGTCAAGTAAAATAAAATGGTCCAATTATATAATACTTTCCAAGTATTATATAAGAAAGATAATTTAATAAAAGAAACCAAATAATTCGACACGTGCCCGAATATCGCCAAATGATTTATCAGGAAGTTCCTTTATAAAAATAAACGCACGTTTTAAGTTTGTGGATTAGATAAATGAAAATTTCTAAATCAAGCTCTACGTTTGATTATCGGTCTTCACATTCTTAAATATATTCATAAGACATTTCAAGATAATAAGTAAAGTAGCTTGTAAAAAGGTTTACTAAGTGTAGCGATTTATAAAAATCTCGGCATGACCCATTCGTTTATTTAACGTTTTTCATATTAACAAAAGTTAATTATTTTCCCTTAATTAAATCAAACCATGTTGTAAACCCAAACACATCCCTTAACAGTTATTATAAAAACAAAACGAAAATAATACATAAAGTATTTATTTAACCAATACTACATTAGATCCGGTTTAATATATAAATTTATATATGAAATTCTTTAATTTTTATTATCCATTTATATACACCAAACGCACCCCTGTGCGGTTTCTATCGGACCAAACACACCCTTATTATGAAGCTGCCAAACCAAACACCCTTATTGTTGTTAACAGCCCATCCAAACGCATCCTTTTCGGTTTATACATAAATCAAACACCCCTAATTCGTCTTCTATCACACCAAACGCACCCTTGGCTGTGGAACAGCCAACCTAAACGCACCCTAATCTATATTTCAGTCAATCAAACGCACCCTAATCTGCTATCTAACAAACCAAACACACCCTCTTATGGCTGCTATAACAAACCACTCGCACCCTGTCGGTGATATAACCAAATCAAACGCACCCCAAATCTGTTAAACTCTAACCGAACCCACCTCCCCCCTTGGTGCTAAACCCAAACCGGACGCACCCTTCTGGGTCATTTTATAAAACCAAACGCACCATTCATGGTGGCTGGTGGTTGGTGAAGATGGTGACGTTGAGGTGATGATGGCTGAGTAGCGATGGAGGTGGTGAGGGTGTTGTGGTGATGAAGGCGTCGGCGGTGGTAGGCGGTTGTTCAATCGCGTATGTGGTGGGGATGGCATCGATGATGATGTAGATGGTGTCACGGTGGTGACGATGAAAGTGGTGGTGTGAAGCGGTTGTGGTGGCAGACGGAGGAGGGGGAGGCGCGTGGAGGAGAGTGGGTGTGGGGATCGAATAGATCCGGTGATGAGGAAAAGTTTTTCGGCGGTGGCGGCGTGGCGGTGGCCGGAAACCGATGGCCGGCCGGTGGGGATGGGATGAGAGGGGAGAGAGAGAATTGGTGGTGTGTGTGTGTTTTTATATTTGTATGAAATGATTTTATGAAAATTTTAATATAAAATTTTATATTTATATTAAAACTTTAATATAAAGTGATAAGTTTAATATAGTTGAGGGTTCATTTTGTAACTTTCTTTATATAGTTTTGATAAAAGTGGTTCGGGACTCGTTTGGACGACTTAACGGATGATTCGAGTCGCGAAACTCGCGCCATTGTTTTTCAAATCATTTTTCCGATAAAAATGAGTATTTATTTGATAATATTTCATAAATATTTTATAACATTAAATAAAATATCTGTTATTCGTTTTGTGAACCGGTTACGTCTCGTCCGCAATAGAATGGATTTAAGCTCGAGCATTTGCGTTATCACAACGCTTTTCATTAAAATGATGAATAATTTATTTAATATTTTTATTAAATAAATACTGATAATTAAATAACAAAACAAATTTAATTATTTTTGTGTGTCCGCGTTGCAGGTTGTTCGTTAAATGTTTGCGGTGCTGTTTTAGCCCTTTTCGGCTCGTTTCCAGGTTTCGGGCAAAACTAAAAAGTTGTTCGGAATTTCGTTTTACATCAAATTGTTTTAGGGTCCGAATCGTAAAAACGTGATTTAGCGGGTCGTTTTTGATAAGTCAACTTAAGAATAATATATATATTTTCTCGTTTTCGAGTCAAATAAGTTTTAAAAATAAAATGGTACTCGAGGTATGTAATAGTAAATATGATTTATTATTAAAATATGTTCCGAAAATTTTTACCAGTTACGCGGTAATCGTTTTTATGCGAAAATAAAAGGTCAAAAGTCAAAAAGTCAAGTTAGACCCAGAAAGTCAAAAGGTAAAATAGTCATTTAAAATTTCAAAAATTGCCGGATGTTACATCAAAACTACTGGTTCTTTTGAGAATGGTTGTAATCCTTCTTTTATTGTCCTAATTCCCAAGAAGTCTAACCCCCTTGATTTCTCGAATTATTAGATAAACTTGATTGGATGTGTGTATTAGGTGATATAAAAAATTCTAGCCCTTTGTTTGTTTAAGGTGATATCATCTATCATTGGGCCGAATCAAACGGCTTTTTTATCCGAAAGACAAATCCTTGATGGCTGTTTGACTGCGAATGAACTCATTCACATGGCAAAGATTGAAGATCACAAGCTCTTCCTTCTTAAAGTTGACTTTGAGAAGGCTTTTGATAGCGTTTGTTGGAATTTCCTTCTTGATATTATGACTCATATGGGATTTGGAGACAAATGGAGACAATGGATTTCTTTTTGTCTCTGCTCGGCTTCAATATCAACTTTTATCAACAGTTCTCCATCAAAGGAATTTAAAATGGAAAGGGGTCTGCGTTAAGGTGACCCTCTCTCCCAGTTTCTCTTTCTTTAAGTCGTTTAGGCTCTACAAATTTCCATCATTGAGGCATGTAATACATGCCTCTTTAGTGGTGTTTCTCTTGTCAAGGGGGGCTCTAATATCACGCTTTTACAATTTGTTGATGATGCCCTTTTCTTCGGTAAATGGTCGAGATCAAACGCAAAGAACCTTATTCATATCATTAAATGTTTTGAGGAGGCTTCCGGGCTAAAAATTAATCTCTCGAAAAGTAGGATATTTGGAGTTGGTATTAATTCTGATGAGGTTGAAGCGGTTGCATCTTACCTAAATTGTTCTCACGATTCTATTCCTTTTATGTATCTCGGCCTCCTCGTGGGAAAAGTTTATACTTTTATGACGGGTGGGGTGATGTGGTTAATCAGATTCTTTATAGGCTTTCAGCTTGGAAAGAGAAGTCTTTCTCCATGAGGTAGGCTCATCTTATTTTAGTTAAATCGATGTTTGGTAGTATTCGAATTTATTTCCTTTCTCTTTTCAAAGCTTCGAAGGAAATCATCACCTTCTTGAATTCTTCGTCGTCGGGTTTTCTTTTGGGGGTTTTAAAGAGGAGCAACATAGAATTAGTTGGGTTAAATAGGATAGTTTTTCTTGCTACCCATACGTTAAGTTTGGTGGTTTAGGTGTGGGTAGCTTGCTGGCTAAAAACCCAGCGTTGCTCGACAAGTGCAAGTGGAGATTCTTATCGGAGAAAAATGCGTTATAGAGAAAAGTGGTCAGTTATTTTTATGGCAGTGATGGTGGTATTACCTCTTCGTCTTCTTCTTGTGGTCAAGGTGTTTGGGGCGATAGTATCAAGTCCATCTAAAAAATTGAAAGTATCGATGGATCCTTTAAGCATTCTGTTTTCCTTAAAGATCTTGAATGGCTCCAACATTTCTTTTTGGAAGGATGGCTAGTGTTTGGATGAAATGCGGCTTATGGATATATTCCCTAGAATTTTCGCCCTCGACTCTTGTCAAGATTGTAAAATTAGTGATAGATGGGGTTTGGTAAATGGTAATTGGAGTGGTATGTGGTCTCGGAGAATCCCTTTTAGAGGTAGGGCGTTAGATGATCTTGATTCCCTCATTTCAGTTATTGGTAACCTTTATTTCACGAAAGGCAGTGATAAATGGGTTTGGAGGGGGATGCCTTGGGAGTTTTTAAAGTTAGCAGCTTATCAACTTCTATTCAAAATAAGATGCTTGCTGATAGCTTGATTGGGGACCATCATTTTTGGAATTCTTGGATCCCGAGAAAAGTGAATATTTATGTATGAAGGGTGTCTATTAATCGATTTCCTACTAGACCAACATGGTTTCGAGAGGGATTAATATTTCCTCGTCTACTTGCCCATTATGTAAAGTGCGTGAAGAATCTGTGGACCACTGCCTCATTTTGTGTCCTTGTGTTTCTCTTATTTTCCAGAAAATTTAGGCATGGTGGAACCTTGACCTCCCGATGATGTTTCCTTCCTTTTTTATATCGGATATCTCTTTAGAGGAAATTGGGATCCTTAACAACTCGTCTCTTTATAAGATTCTTCATGGAGTGTTTATATTGTGCTCTATGGGAAATTTATAAATGAAGGAATAAGGTGGTAAATGTTCATGTTGCCTTCTTGTCAGAAGTTAAAAGTGAGGATATTTTTCCAATTATTCAACGGATATGGAAACTTTGGATTGGAGCGAGATGAAAAAAGTAATCGTTTGATTAAAGTAGATGGATTTTTATCCTTTCTTTCGTGTTAGATAGTGGTTAGTTTGTTGTTTTCTTTATTTGGGTT
>BQNB010018507.1:6036-68200 GCA_026074375.1 Tanacetum coccineum | reverse complement strand
AAGAGTATATCAATTTATAAAATCAATCGAATGAGTGATTGAAACCCTTAATCAAAGTATTTATGAAATCACCCTCAACAACATTAACTTGAACTGGCAGCATTAAGTTAAGCCTAACAGTATTAACTAACCCAGCATCAGTAAATTATGCCTGGCAGTATTAACTTATGCCTAACAGCAGGAAGTGTATGCCTAGCAGCTTAAACTAATACGGACAGCAGGAAATTAAGCCTAATAGTATTAACTAACAGTATTAACTTTTAGGCTGAGCAACATTAACTTAAAGACACCAGTATTAACTCTAATTTCTTTCCAAAAAGCATTTTCATCATCAATTTTGATTTTCACAAGCTCTCTTTCTGTTTTTAAACTCACAATATCTCTCATTTTTTTTGTCACTAAAAATACTCTGTCTGTTTTTCATACTCACATCTCTCTTTCTATTTTTAAGCTCACTGAATCTCTCATTTCTTTTGGCTCACCAAATCACTCTTTTTGTTTTAATGCACACATCTCTCTTTCTGTTTTTACTCACAATATATGACAGTTTTGTACAAAGTTTCATCAATTCCTTTAGTTTCATGCAGTCCTCCCCACTTCCAAATGTGTTAACTCTTGAGAAAGGTGGATTATTGGACTGTTTAGATGCAGCCACAAACCTACTTTAAGCTTCTGCACCCCCAATATGGTATCTTGGTACCTGGGACCTCTACTTGAACTAATTCCTTAAGGACTTAGCTCATTAAGTGTTGCCATGGATTAGGTCATATTGATGTTACCACTGTCCTGCTATGCATCTAAGCTAAAAGTAGTAGTGGCAGCCCTTTTCATTCTGTCTTCCTACTCCTTATAGACAGTCTCATCTGCAACAAGGTTAATAGGTCCACTAGACTGAGATATCTATGTGGTCCTTAAGGCTTTCCTAGGTTTGTGGGTCTTTTTGGGTTGATATGATGATGGAACAATGATTGGTTTCTTTATTATAGAGTTGAGTAACTGTGAATGTGGGTTGGGGATCAGTGGGTTGTCCTGACCCTTCATCCATATATACTTGATGTTTCAATCACTTTCATGCATTCTTAATTGACCTCCCCTCAAATAATGCTTCAAGGGTTAAGAAGTTGCTCAGCAGTTGTAACTCTAATGATATCCCAGCAGTACTAACTTTGGCTCAACAGAACTAACTTTTTCCTGGCAGTACTAATTTTTTGCCTAGCAGTATTAACCTTACAACTACCAGTTTTAACTTCAAACCTCATCAATCATAACTCTAACAAATTTTAGCTTTAAAGATTGAGTAATCCAATGCTAGCAATCAAAAAGTTAAATCTGCTAACATCAAATGCCTTTGTGAGAAGATCTGCAACATTATGGTCTGTGTGAATCTTGATTACTTGAATCAACTTCTTCTCATAAGAATCTTTGATGAAATGATGCGTTATTTCAATGTGCTTGGTTTTTGAATGAAACACTGGATTCTTCACAATATAAATGGTGCTTTCATTATCAATGTAAATCTTGGTGTTCATGAAGTTGAACCCATAATCAAGCATTTGATTTTGAATCCATACAATTTGAAAGTTTAAACCTCGCTAACATCAAAAGCCTTTTGAGAAGATCTACAATAAAACCATTTTTTATGGTCTGTGTGAATCTTAATCACTTGAATCAACTTCTTCTCATAACAATCTCTAATGAAATGGTGCCTAATCTCTATGTGCTTGGTTTTAGAGTGAAACACTAGATTCTTCACAATACAAATAGTGCTTTCATTATCAATGAAACCTCTTGTCTGATCATGAAGTTGAAAACCCATAATCATGCATTTTGATTTTTGGATCCATAGCACATGTCCACAGCAATTAGTAGCAGCAACATACTCTGATTCAGTAGTAGAATTTCAAACTATAGTCTGCTTCTTACATTGCCATGAAATCAACCTCTTGCCAAAAAATTGACAACCTCCTATTGTGGATTTCCTGTTAAGGCTAGCTCCAGCATAATCACTATCAGAAAAAGCTTCCAAGTCAAATGGTGAATCTCTAGGATACCAAAGGCCCAATTTAGGTTGACCTTTCAAGTATCTAAAGATCCTCTTCACAGCATGAAGATGTGACATTTTAGGAGTAAATTGGAACCTTGCACAAGCACTAACAGCAAAAGTTATGTCTGGTCTAGAAGCTGTTAAGTACATCAATTATCCAATCATTGATCTGTATAAATGAACATCCATACTATCAGTTTCTTCATCCTTTATCAATGCCTTGTTAGCGTTCCATAGGAGTGCTTGCTTGTCTTCAAGTGGCTAAAATCAATACTTCTTCAATATGCCAGCAAATATTTGTCTGGTATTAAGATTCCATCCTTCTTCTGTTTGTACTTGTAACCCTATAGAAGAAAGTGAGTTCACCCATAGAATCATTGGATCTCTTGTGTATCAAACCTTCAAACTCATCACATAGGGACTTCTTAGTTGACCTAAGAGGATATCATTCAACATTTCAACCGTATTATAAGATATCATCTTTTTCCTTCTTTATGAACAAAGTCTTATCTATAGTGCCTCTTCTAAATCCATTTCAATTAAATAGGTAGACAAGGTCGCATACCAGGCTTTAAAAGCTTGATGTAGACCATATAAAGCTTTTTCTACCTTATACACTTTGTCAGGGAACCGTGGATCTTCAAAACTAGGAGGTTGACACACATAAACCTCCTCTTCAATAGTACCATATAAGAAGGCACTCTTTACATCCATCTGGTACACAATAAACCCCCATAAAAATGCATAGGCCAAAAAATAAACACCTGATTGCTTCTCATCCTAGCAACAGGAGCCAAAAAACTTATCATAATTAATTTCTTCTTCTTAGGTATAAGTATAACCTTGTGCAACCAGTCTTGCCTTATTTCTCCCTATAATGCCTCTCTCATCCTTTTTGTTTCTAAAGACCCATTTTGTTCCAATGGCTTTCTTGCCATTAGGTAGATTAACCAGTGTCTAAACCTTCTAAAGTTAAAATTGTAGAAGCTCTTCTTGCATTGCTTCTATCCAAATTGGATCTTTTAGAGCTTGAATCACTTTCTTGGGTTCCATTTGAGAGAGAAAACAGGCAAATAAGCAGTTTTGATAATCTTTGTGATTTGTTCTCCTCTGCTTATTAATGTAACATACCATAGCATGTTCATCAGAAATCTTGGTCATTCTCCTTGTTTGAATAGCTGAATTAAAGTCTCTAATGATCTGGTCTTTAGGATGATCCTTGTCAATTCTGGTTGTAGGAATATAACTGAATTTAGTGTTGTTTCCAAGTTGTTGAGGTCAGCCTCTGCACCCACATCTTCATCATCATAAGCATTACCAAAAATTCCAGTATCATCCATTGGAGTCACATTTGAAACAGGTGGAAGTGTAAATGCATTTTTGAAAGGAGAAAATCTTTCAAATAGATGTTCCTCAAATGCATTAGAAGCTTCAGCAATAACTGGTGATGATGGATCATCATTGGTTTAAAGATGGTCCAACAGTACTAAACAGGTGTACTAACAGTATTAATACTATTTGTATTGTTAGGATTTCCAATCTGCTTTTCAGGTTTTGCCTTCTTCTCAGCATGACTATTAATAATGTTATCTCTAAGTTCCACATCTGCTAATACCATAGTTTGATTTCCTGCAACAATAGACATAGTTCATAGATATTGTCAAAGAAATCAACTTCAAAAAGCCAAAGTTAGTAGTCTGGTCCAGTTCTGTCACGTTTAGGTGTATTTTCAAGGAAATCTAATGTGTTAAGGTCTCTTCAATATCCTGATCTCTTGTTAATTAATATCATAGCCTTGCTAATATAGGTAACCAATAAAAAATCCCTCTATCATGCTTTTCAATCAAACTTGCTCGATGATCCCTGGTATTTAACGATTGGTAACAGAACACCCAAAAGGTCTTCATAATTCTATCAATGGGGGTTCTTCCCGGAAATAAGTTTATAAGGTGTATTGTTATGAGGCTTAATGAATAAGACCTTAATTTGACACATAGCAAGCAGTATTATTGCTTCCAGCCCAAAAAAGGTGGTTGGTAACATAGTAGTCAACTAACATAGTACTTGCAGACTCTACCAAGTATTCTATTCCTCCTACTCAATCAAACACCATTATGCTGAGGAGTCCTAGATAACTATGAATTCCCTCTTAATCTCATTCATTTCATAGATCTGATTCATTACACTATTTTTGAACTCAGTTCCATTGTTACATATGATAACTTTTACTTTATGATCTAGTTGATTTTCTATTTCTGTTATGAAGGCCTTTAATATCCCACTAGTCTCATCCCTTAGTGGCAAAAAAAAAGAATACCCTAGAAGGTAAATCTACTAAAGTCATCAGTGGTACAAATCGGAAATAATTGACTTTTACATTAAACTCTTAACTTCTGTAGGACCAAATAGGTCCATATGAAGCATATGTAAGGGTTTGCTGTTTGAGTTTACAAGTTTGGTCTTACAGGAGGCTTTGTGTTGCTTTCCTTTCTGAAAAGCAACACAAGAATGGTTATTTTCAAAGAGGCAAGCCTCCTGGTATGTGTGTAATTACACATACCTTTTACCTTTACATCGACCCCTAACGACCAAAAAAACGCACAAAATGCCCATAAATATGCTTGTTTTTGGTGTTTGTACTGTGCAAGTAATTGGATATTCACTAAATCAATGCCAAACGGACAAAACTGAGCAAGATTTGGACGCGAATGAGAGCGAAAAATAAGGCAAGGCAGTACAAAAGGGATTGAAACGAAGATTCAAACGGAAATTACCGGATCGACTCGACAAAGTTTGCGCATTTAATGAAGACAAAACGAAGTCAAAGTCAACCCCGGGATACGGCATTGAAAAGAGCATCGAAAACCGAACCCAAAAATACTTTGAAGACTAAGTGGGCCCACTCGCACCCATTTAGTGGGCCGGGTCAGCCCACTTTATTTAATAAATAAAACATTTGAGTCCCAAAAGGCCCATTTCCTTTTATTGGCCCATAAACCATCCCTTACACCCCAAGGGCATTAAAGCCTAACCCCATTACCTTACACTGTTAGTCCTTAAAGGACTTAAAACATAGTTAGTCCTTTGGAAAAGGATATCTATGCAAACATAACCAATTTCCAGGGACCAAAAGTGAAAAATATAAGGACGAGTTTTAAAACACATGATATAACATTCAGGGACTCGTTTTGCCAACCCGTAAAACTTATACCCTGTCACTTTTAAAATAGGATAAACACTGTTTATCCTTTTACCCTTTTTCCCGCCAAAGCTCAGTCCCCCATTAAAGCTTACGTGTTCATCTTCCCCACTTTACCCTGCAACACTCGAAAAACACCAAGGATAAAACCCTCACTCTCACTCCACTAAACCCCTTATTGCCACCTTGGCAATCCCATTGAAAACGCAAAAGATTCAAGGGTCAAGATCATTGGAATTGGGCACAAAGCAAAAAGGAGGGCTGAGATGAAAGGATTGAAGCACTCACACATCTAACACAACAAACACAAAAGGCTTGAAGACTCAGCCTATAAAAAAGAAAGAAGACAGAAGATGTGGGGAGTAGTTTTAGTTTTATCCAGTTTATTTTAGTTTTTAGTTAAAATTACTTTAAAAATGTCTTAAGTTATCTTTAAGTTATTGTATTTTTTTTATTCCAGCTTTGTACTCATTTTCATTAATACAAGAATCAAGTTCGAGTTTTATCAAATTCTGTCCTTTGGAATTATTATTGCAAATCCAAGCTCTATTTTATATCCAAGTTCATCTCCTTAAAGCTTTTCTAAGTTTTTTTTAACCTGTTTTACTCATTAGAGCTATTCAAATAGCTCTTGGAAGTTTACTGTGTCATTGGAAGCAATGTTATGGTTTTAAGCTTTGGAAGATAAGCCAGAATTGGACGGGCTTATAGGGTAAATTTTATTGGCTTATATTTGTAAGCTAGCCTTGTCTAAAGCTTATGAGCAATTTATTTTCTCTCCTGTCAAGAACAGGACAAGGTTCTCTTTCCTTCCTTTGTTTAGCTTATAAACTTTTCCATGCTTACTCTCTGCTTATCACTGATTATTTTAATGGGTTTTTTTATGCTAAATGTCGTTTAATGTTAGTTTAATAGTCCTTAAAAATCAAGTCCGCATCATTAGTATTAGTTCAATTTGAGTTTTACTTTAAAACTACTTAGTATAGAAGTCATTTTAGCTTATTAGTATAGCTGAATTATTAGTGCTTATTCCATGTTTCCTTTGGCTTATTTGTTGTTATTTCATCTTAGGTTATAATTGTTTTCTCATAAGCTACCTTAAGTTAGCTTGTTTTAGTTTAAAAAATCCAATCCTGTCCTTAAAGGAGTGTTTGGCATAAGCCTCAAATAGGTCAGTATGGTAATGTAATGGGTTGGGGTCATTAAGCCTATTTCACTTAACCAAAATAAGGTCTTGTGGGTAGTTTTTATAAGCTTTTATAGTCTGTATCTTAAAAACTGAGAATTTTATAGCTTTGGTTCATGTCTGTGTTTAATTTTCTTTGTGTTGATTTGCTTATTTTGATTGTTGTCTTAAGATAGCTATTAGTATATATTTTTGTGTCCATTTTGAGTGTTGTCATGCATTAGTTGTAAGCTAAGACTGCCTGCAATTGTTGGACTTGTTTTAGTTGTCCTCTGTCATTTTCACCTAGTAGTTGATAAGTCCAGTTTTTAAGCTTAAAACTAGATAAGCTATTGTTGTTTTTAGGGTCTGAAACCTCTTGCATAAGCTCTCAGTGTACCAAGCACCATCTTTTAGAGCTTATCTTCAAGTTTAAAGCTTATTAAGGCACCTGAATTTAGGCCTGCAAAGAGTGATTTATCCTTTAAAAAAAACCAAAAGCTCCCCTGGTGCAAAAGCTCTTTTTGACAGCCCTTGTTAGCTGTCCATTTCTTATCAAAGTCTTTGCAATTTGCAATTTCCATTTTTAGGTAGCTTATAGGCTGTGCTTTAAGCCCCTATAAGCTCAGCCATTGGGATCCACTCTAAGGGCTTAAAAATAAGCCCTAAAAGTGCCCCAAGGGCCTGTTTGGCCTGTACCCTAACCCTTTAGGCTTATTTGCTTATTTCAGCCTATTTCTCTGTCAATTTAGCTTATTTAAGTTCAGATTAGCTTATTGGGTTAGGTTGAGCTTATTTTACCTATTTGTGCTTTGTTTAATGCTTATGCTAGCTTATTTGAGTGTTTAGTTAAAAATCTAAGTGGTTAGCCCTTTTGGCTTATCTGTCTTATTTGAGCTTTTCTGCCTGTTTTAGTTTGCTTAATTTAGCTTATAGTTGCTTATTAGGTCAGGTTAGTTTTATATCTTAGCTTATTTCTCAATTTAGTTTACTTATTTTGGCTTAAAAAGCCATCAGGCTTGTGCATACTTAAGCTTAACTGTCACATCTTTTAAGCCAATTTTTGGCTTATTAATAAGTTTACATAAAAAGTTTTAGTTAGCAAAAATGCTTATTTCTAGCTTGTCTTCAAGTTTGTAAAAAGAAAAATTAAAAAAAAATGAAAAAGGGAAGAGGGGAATTTGGAAGGTGAGGGGTAGTGCTGAGGCACGAACCCATGCACTCTACCCTCTCAACACTTCTCAAAACACACTTGCTGGCCAACGTGCCCTTGGGTCTTTTTTATTCTTAGTTTACATAATTTAATAGTTAAGGTCATTTAGGTAGGTTAGGGCTTATAAGGGCTTATTTGCTTATTTAACTGCTTATTAGATAAGCTGGCATCCTCTCTTCAATTTTTTTTTCCTTTTTTTAGATTACTTCTACTTATTTTCTTTTTTTTGCTTTATTTTTATTTCTTCGTCTTCCTTTTTAGGATTTAGCTTCCCTCTTTCTCTTTTTTTTAGATCTCTCTTTCTTTCTTCTTGGCCTAGTCTCCCTTAGTCTTCTTAGATAATTTAGTTCTTCCTTTCATTTTTCTTTTCTAGGTTTCTCCTTTTAGATATCTTTTCTCTCTTTTCCTTTTTTTACCTCTTCTCTTTTCTTTTCTCTTTTCTTTTTCTATTTCCTTGTTTTCCTTCCTCTCTTTTTTTTTTTTAGTCTTTTAGTTCTAGTACTTTTATTTTTCCGTCCTGTTTTTCTTTTCTTTTAGACCCTCTTATTCTACTCCCTTTTCTTTTTTTCTTTTTTGTCTTCTTTTCATTCTTTTTTTTTTTTTTTTCCCTCTTTCTTGACTTTTCTTAGGATTTCTTTTCCTTTTTCCCTTTGCTTTTTCTTACCTTCCTAGATTTTTAAGTATATTTTTTCCTTTCCCTTCTTCCCTCTTTGCTTCTTTTTTTTTTTTTTTCCTTTAGTTCTGACTCTCCTTCTTCCTAGATTTTAGTTAGAATCAGCAATAGTCAAGGCATTTTTTGTATTTTTTTTAGATTTTTATAAAAACATTTACTATTTTTAATAATTTATTTTCTTTAAAATCTTAATTAATTCATAAAAAAATAAAATAAAAATCAGAAAAATACAAATCTTTTTTCAAAAATTTTCTTTTATTGTATATTTTCTAGGAAAAATAAATTTACTTTCATAGGGTCATTTTTGCAACTTTTCACTTTTTAAAGAACGGGATTCGTTCCCGTTCTTGTTTTGACTCGTTTTTGGTCTTAACTAACTCCGTTTTTGATCTAGTTTTTTTTTAAACTTCGTTTTTTTTCACTTAGAACCCATTTAAAGTAAAAAATTCACTTTAGGGTTAAAATTGTGTAATTTATGTTTTTGACCCTCGTTTTTAGTACCCGTTTTAGGTTTTAAGTTATATTGTTTTTCGTTTTTAGGTTTAATTTATTTGTTTTTACATTTTTAATCATAGAAATAGAAAAATCAATCATAACCCTTGTCATATTCAAGCATTAATTGTCAATCCGTCATCCGATTTTCCATTGCACACCTCGTTGGGACTTAACGACCCGGGAATCATACTTCCGGACACATATATATTTTAATTTGAGAATTCTTAACCATCATTCGGCTAAAGGTAATTGGTTGATTATTTTCCTATATTAATATATATATATATACTATCATACGAATCAAATTTTGGCGCCGCTGCCGGGGAGGCTGTGAAACGATTATCGTAACGTTTGACAAATTATGTTTGAATTTGTGAATATTTCTTTTATTTTCATAAAAATATAAAAAATACAAAAATATTTTTCATTTCTTTTAGTATATATTTATAAAACAAGAAAAACCAAAAATATAAAATCATTTTCTTAATCGAGAAATAAAATTCATCAATTATATAATACTTTCACTAAAGTATTATCATAAATAAATTCTCGAACCAAAGATTCAAAAACTTGCCTTTTGTGTCACTTGCGAGGTACGGCTCACCTTTGAAAGTTAAACAAACTATAAGTGGGTATAGGAGGTTCGTTCAACGAACTACGACCGAAAGGAGGAAATATGCTTCGCACTATCCCTCTCCTCGATCCTTTGTGAGTTTGTTCTTTTCGATAAGAGCTACCTGTGAAGCTTGCTGATTATCAGGTTTAAGTTCTTGAGCTCGATCCCTACTCGTTTTGTCCGGTTTGTAAAAATATGTTGTTTAAAAAAATTGAAAAAAACCAAAATAATCTTCTTTTTTCTTTGTATTCATTTAATCTTTTCATATCCATCTTTAGGTTTAATTCTATGACGTCATTTATCGATTATCGTTTGGAAATCCGATTTATGCGATTAAAGAATGCATTCGACTTGTGGAGTTTTGTACTACTGCTAGACTTTTGTTGTTCAAAAAAGGGGTTCTTGAAGCATGATTTCTTGTTCCCTAAACCCCATACGAATTTGAGCAAGGTGTGGAAACCCACTCAGGTTGCATGGTCCGTATTGTCAAGGATGTTATTCTTTTGTGCTCTTTTACAAAAGAAATTTAAGAAGCTTTGTTTACATATTGTGTGGAAAATGAATTTTTCAAAGACCTTCAAGATACTTCGATGTCATAATGACAATACCAACGTTGTTAATACTCCTCAAAGAGACATTCGTGGCTTCAGACCCCGGTGAAAATTCCTCCAACAAGTCCTCCACACATTGACCATTTGTTGTCACGACGTGCGGTGATTTCGTTGACGGAACTCTTTTGTCGACCCAATCGCATTGTAAGTCTTGTGGGAAAAGGTGCTCATTACTGGGTTATAATTGCCCTCCAAAATTTCCGATTATCTTAATCCGGAAACCTTTTGCAAACAATCAAAACCATTGGTTGAAGCCCCTTGAAAGAATACGTGGAAGGTTTGCAACTACAATGTATTCTTGGTTACATGCCAAAAATGTGGTTGTAATGAAATACGATTGGAAGTTTGTTTTTATTGTAGATTGGAATAGGAACCCAAACAATTTTTCAACTCGTATTCTTCTAACGATTTCAAAATTTTTTCAACAACCCCACACACTATTGAAACAATCTTGATGTGAAGTTTTGATGGGAACGATGATCGTTATGGTCACTATTGTACACTTGCAAGACTATTGATGAGTTCAAAAACATTACCAAGTTTTCACAACGAAGTCTTTGTTTGGAAAATTGCAGGGGACCTCAAGGAGACTTTTCAGTGTCAACCGATTGATATGAGACTATTGTATGAGCAAATTCTTGCTATGATCCTAATTTCTTTCGGTTTTCGACAAATTTCAAACCCCCGCAAATCTTTCCCATCAATCATCCATTCTTCAATTTCTCAAAAATGACCTTTCTCAAATTTATCAAAATTAAGCAATGGAACAACTGACGACCTTATGTGATATGGTTGGTCAATATATGCAAAAGAAGGAAGAAGATAAGCGAATTGCGGAAGATCAAGCATCTAAAGATCGATATTGGAAGATTCCCATTTGCTATGATGATGACGAAGACGATGCCATTGCAATCACACCCGTTTTACCAATCGAGGAACCCGATAACTCTCTAAGTATGGGGACGAAACATCTTGACAATCTATTCCAGCAACGTATCAGACGAAGTAATAAAGTCTAGTGTGAAGACCTTGTCCTAATACCAAGTGATCCGTGGGTGTTCCCAAAAAATGTCGTGATTGCCTCTTTGTGAAAATACCACCCCTCTTATTGCTTCAATGAACATCTGAGATTGTTGTCAATCACAACAATGATAATTTTTCAAAGTAATGACGGTTCTATCCTCGGTGAGGACATCGATTATGTTGATGCATCACCTCCCGATGTTGAGATCATCAGCTTAGAGGTGGTGGAGATTATTGTCCCGGAAGTTGGAAGGATTGATGATGATATTCTTTTAACAATCAAAGACGATATCCTTCGTGAAAAATTATTGAATGTCAATCTTCTTATTGCTAAGATCGATGCATTAAGAGATAATCCTACTCCATCTTCCGATGTTGTGACCAAGTCTACCTCCACATTTTCTAATCTTTTCTTGGAGAGAGATGACACCTTTGATAATTCTATTCCCGAATCTAAAACTTTTCGCTTTAATCTAGAAGAGATTAGTAGTGGCAGTCCCACTACTCGTTCTGATTTATCTCTTCTGGATTATAAAGCTTTCTATGTTGATAACGATCATTTTAAAGAGAAAAGTAGTAGCAGTACCACTACTCATGACGATTTTTCTCAATATGATTCGTTTACCTTTGATCTTTCGAATGATCAGTTTCCTCCTGCCTATAGGTGGGTCCTTTATCATGAGGAGTTCACGATGAACTCGCTCACATCATGTCTCTTCCGAATCTTGAATGTTTCAAATTTAAGATTGAGCCCGATCCGGGAGATTTGACTTCTATTGACCTCGGGATTCGTAAGAATGTGTCTACGACTAATGTGAATGTACCATTAGAGGATGACCAATCTTCTCTCTTCGCTTATGTTGTATGGATCTTTCTTGCTTTTTATTAAGTATTCCCGTTTCCCTCCATATCTTCTCTCCCTGTGGATGACAGATACCATTTTTGTCACCGTGGCATCTCCGTTTATGATTCTTTATGCGGTATGTATATTATCCGGAGTGGAACCTTCATGAAATTCAATGTTTATCCAAACGCTTGAATGAAAGTCCTGATGATTGATTTTATCTTCACGTGCTCCCCCTGGACCAATGAATTCGGGGTCTCGAGTCGAGATTGTGACTCGGTTAACAAAACTCAAGGCGCTTCGTGGGTAGGCAACCCATGCTTATCTGTCTATCTTCTTTCTTTTTGCTAATAAGTTGTTTTGGGTTCTCTGTGATGAGGCTCGCCTCTTTCATTATTCGTGTGTTGTATGTTTTGTGGTTTATTGTCTAGGATTTCCCGGATTGTGAAGACTCTCGGTTTTGTCCTTCACTCGAGCTTCACATCCTCAGCTTCATTTTGGGAATCCGATATCCTAATCTTATAGACTAACGTTTTTCTTTTGGCACACTTAATAAACTGCCTTAGATTTACGTAGGTACCCCTTTTAAAACATCGAGGACGATGTTTAGTTCTAGTATGGGGGGATCTTCGATTTGATTGTGCCTGCAGTCATTGTTGTCACGTAATCCCGTTTTCACCACCAAAATTTTTGCAAAAAAAATGAAAATTTTAAAAAATTTCAAAAATAAAATAAGTGTTTTGTCATAGTTTTGACTTTCCTAATGGGTAGAATAAGAATAAATTTTGACTGGATCGGGCGTGTTGAGCCCTAGCTTTGTCCCTTAACCATTTAATAAACCAAAGTTTATTAGGCTAAGCATTCGCGGATCCTTTTATTAGGGATTTTAAATTTGCGAAGAACGAGAATGATAGTGGATTTTCAAGTAGGATGCTAAACATAGAATATTTGGAATGCTTAAAAGCTTATAGTGTAACCTTCGTCGCTTATTTTCTCCCCGAAGCTCTAACTGACTAATATAAACGTGCTTAATTTTGCTTTAACCTTAAATCGACAATTTCTAAAAAGAAGCTCTTTCGTAACGAAAATATTCATTTAATTCAGCTTTATACTTGAGTTTCTAAAACGGAAATTTTCTCTATTACGGGAAAAATATGTTGCAAAATGAAAAAAATGAAAAAATGATGAAAAAATGAAAAAAATATAGATTTAAATGTGGGTGATAAAGGTTTACTGCATTTGCCCAGATTCACAACCGTGTTGCAGTCTTCAAACAAAAAGCAAATAGTGAGATAATAAATGCCAAAGTGCATTAGAAGTGTTATCCAATAAGAAACTGTTGTCAAACTAAGTCATACTCTTGTCGGAGGGTGACGATGTTGTAGTCATGTAATGATGACGTAGTATTAGTTTATAGCATTAAATGAAAAATTTAAAAGGTTAAGATTTCTTTTCTAACTCAAGTATATATTTTGAATAAGAATAACTTATCCTAAGGGACTTTAAAAAGTTGTTGTGCCGTGGTAGATTTTTTCGATTAAATTATTTCCGTAGGGTGTAAACACCTGGGCACTTTGCTAATGTGGCTAGAGTTCCGAGAAGAAAGGTCGCTACATGGAATAGTCTCACCAATGAGATCATTAAATTTCTGATGTTTGCGTGCTTTGTGTTGTATTGTGTTATTTAGCGATTATTAAATCTAGAAATTAGCCTAAAAAAGGGTGGAGTATCCCGCTATTACATTGCGAACATTCTCCTGTGGGGTCTCAACCTGATAACCTAAGCCGAACTCGGCTGGGATCTATCGAGAATATGCTGGTTGGTGGGTGAATTTGTATTTTTCCCAGATTTTAAGAAATATGTTATGCTCATAAACTTACTACTTTCTAAAACTATATCTAAATTTAACTTAAAATTAAGCACATTCACTCTAATTGAATTAATTGTTGTGGGAGCGGAAATGTTGGACAAGTCATAGTTTAAGTAGTGTTAGCATCTTTACTTGTACTTAACGGTGATTTCATTTTTACGCTTAGCTTGGGACTAGTGAAAAATCAGGGATGATGAATTTATCCGTAAGGACATCCATAGATTATTCTATGGACGCTTCTTATTCTATGATCCCAGTGTTGATAAAATAAAGGAAGTCAAACAGGTAGATAAGAAAAGAAAAAGGAAAAATACAAAAATATTAGGGATAGTTAGTGTAAATATAAAATGGTGAAAACAGGACTTGTCGAAGCTATTGATTCTTTAGTTCCCTTTGACGAACACTTAGCTACTTTTTGAGGTTATTAATTAAGGGGGATTGAGATTCTTGGTTTCTAAAGTGTTTACTTCATAACATTTGCTGTTTCGAGGTCACCTGGCAATATCTTAGTATGGGGGATTTTTGGTATGTGTGTAATTTACAAATACCTTTTACCTTTAAAATGACTAAACGACAAAAACGCAACATAATTTGCCCATAAATATGCTTTGTTTTTGTGTTTGTATGTGCATCGTGTACAGGATATTCACCTAAAAGACAAAAATCAATGCAAACCGGACAAACACTGAGCACGGATTTGGGATATGAGCAAGTAAAACTGAGGCCAAGGGTACAAAAGGATTGGAAACGAAGCTCAAACGAAAATTACCGGATCGACTCGACAAGTTTGCGGGCATTTAATGAAGACCAAAAAGAAAGTCAAAGTCAAAACCGAGATACGCATCATTGAATCTGAGTATCGAAAACTGAACCCAAAAATACTTTGAGACTTAAGTGGGTCCCACCCGCCCCTCATTTAGTGGGCCTGGTCAGCCCTCTTTTTTTAATAAAAACCCTTTTTAGTCCCAAACTGGCCCATTTCCTTTTAACTGGCCCAAAACCAATCCAACACCCCTAACGGGCGTTAAGCCCAACCCCATTACCCTTACACTGTTAGTCCTTCAAGGACTAACATAGTTAGTCCTTGAGGACTAACTATGCAAACCCTCACCCATTTCCAGGGACCAAAAGTGAAAAATATAAGGATGGAGTTTTGCAACAACTTGGATATAAACATTCAGTTGTGACTCGTTTTGCCAACCCGTGAAAACTTATACCCTGTCACTTTTAAAAATAGGATAACACTGTTTTTTATCCTTTTACCTTTTTTCTCCGCCAAAAGCTCAGTTCCCATTCTCATTAAAGCTCATGTGTTCATCTTCCCCACTTTACCCTGCAACACTCGAAAAACACCAAGGATAAAACCCTCACTCTCACTCCACTAAACCCCTTATTGCCACCTTGGCAATCCCATTGAAAAAGCAAAAAAGATTCACGGGTAAGATCATGGAATGGGCAACAAAAGCAAAAAGGGAGGACTGGGATGAAAGGTTTGAAGGACATCACACATTAACACAACAAAAACAAAAGGCTTGAAGACTCAGCCTATAAAAAAGAAATACGACAAAAGATGTGGGGGGTAGTTTTAATTTCATCCAGTTTTATTTTAGTTTTTAGTTAAAATTACTTTAAAAATGTCTTAAGTTATCTTTAAGTTATTGTATTTTATTTATTCCAGCTTTGTATCATTATTTTCATTAATACAAGAATCAAGTTCGAGTATTTATCAATTCTGTCCTTTGAATATATTGCACTAAGCTCATTTCTATATCACAAGTCATCCCTTAGCTTTCTATGTTTTTTTAACCTGTTTTACTCATTAGAGCTATTCAAATAGCTCTTGGAAGTTTACTGTGTCATTGGAAGCAATGTTATGGTTTTAAGCTTTGGAAGATAAGCCAGAATTGGACGGGCTTATAGGGTAAATTTTATTGGCTTATATTTGTAAGCTAAAGCTTGTAAAAGCTCAATTGAGCATTTATTTTCACTCCTGTCAAGCACAGGACAAGGTTCTCTTTCCCTTTACTCTTATTCAGCTTATAAACTTTTCCTGCTTACTCTCAGCTTATCACTGCTTATTTTAATGTTTTTATGCTTAATGTGTTTAATGTTAGTTTAATAGTCCTTAAAAATCAAGTCTGCATCATTAGTATTAGTTCAATTTGAGTTTTACTTAAAACTAATTAGTATAGAGTCATTTTAGCTTATTAGTAAGCTGAAATTATTAGTGTTATTCCTTGTTTCTTTGGCTTTTTGTGTTATTTATCTTAGGGTTATAACTGTTTTCTCATAAGCACCTAAGTTTAGCTTGTTTCTAGTTTAAAAATCCCAAATCCTGTCCTTAAGGAGTGTTGGCATAAGCCTCAAATAGCGTCAGATATGGTAATGTTATGGGTGGTCTAGGGTTCATTAAACCTATCTTCACTCTTAACCAAAAATAAGGTCTTGGGGTAGTTTTTTATTAGCTTTTATAGTCGGTTTCATAAAAAACTAACAATTTTATAGCTTTGGTTCAAGTTTGTGTTGAATTTCATTATTTGATTTGCTTATTTTGATTGTTGTCTTAAGATAGCTATTAGTATATATTTTTGTGTCCATTTTGAGTGTTGTCATGCATTAGTTGTAAGCTAAGACTGCCTGCAATTGTTGGACTTGTTTTAGCTGTCCTCTGTCATTTTTTCTCCTTGTAGTTGATAAAGTACAGTTTTTAGCTTACAAACTTAGATAAAGCTACTAGGGTTGTTTTTAGGGTCTGAACCTCTGGCATAAGCTCTCAGTGTACCCAAGCACCATCATTTAGATCTTATCTTCAATTAATGCTTATTAAGGCACCTAAAGGTAGGCCGCCAAAAGAGTGAATCTTGGTCATTCTCCTTGTTTGAATAGCTGAATTTAAGTCTTTAATGATCTGGTCTTTAGGATGATCCTTGTGAATTCTGGTTGTGGGAATATGACTGACATTCATGGTTGTTTCTAAGTTGTTGAGGTCAGCTTCTGCACCCACATCTTCATCATCATAAGCATTACCAAAAATTCCAGTATCCTCAATTGAAAACACATTTGGAACATCTGGAAGAGTAAATGCATTTTTAAAAGGAGAAAATTGTTCAAATATATGATCCTCAAATGCATTAGAAGCTTCAGCAGCATTAACTGGTGATGATGGATCATCATTAGTAAAAGATGGTCCAACAGAACTAACAGGTGTACCAACAGTATTAAAACTATTAGTATTGTTAGCCTGCTTTTCCTGTTGAAGTAGCCTTTCAAACTCACTTCTTGTGTCTTGTTCATCCTCCTCACCTTTATCAGAAGCTTCACTTTCATTCACTTTTGTAGGCTTTATACTAACATCTTCTTCATTATCCTTAGGACCTTAAGAGATTAATGGATCAGCTGTGTAGAAAGGTATCAAGATGTACTCTTGTTCAGGTTCTATCTTCTTTTCAGCTTGACCTGCAACAATATTATCTCTAGTTCCTACAATACCATTAGTTTGATTTTGTGCAACAACTGGCACATAGTTCATAGATTTTGTTAAAGAATTTTTGTTAAAGAATCAACATCAAAAAGCCAGTCTGGTCCATTTCCTGTCACATTAGGTGCATTTTTAAGAAATATAATGTTTAAGGTCTCTTCAACTATCCTGGTCCTCCTGTTAAATACTCTCATAGCTTTGCTAACCACAGAGTACCCAACAAATAATCCCTCATCAGCTTTTCCATAAAACTTGCCTAGATGATCCCTAGTATTTAAGATGGTAACAGGACATCCAAAAGGTTTCATGAAGTCTATCAATGAGGTTCTTCCACCAATAAGTTCATAAGGTGTCTTGTTATGAGGCTTAATGACTAATACCCTATTTAGCACATAGCAATCAGTATTAACTGCTTCAGCCTAAAAGGTGGTTGGCAACTTAGAGTCAACTAACATAGTTCTTGCGGCCTCTATTAGTGTTCTATTCTTTCTCTCAGCAACACCATTCTGCTGAGGAGTCCTAGCAACACTGAATTCCCTCTTAATACCCTTCATTTCACAGAACTGATTCATTACACTATTTCTAAACTCAGTTCCATTATCACTTCTGATAATTTTAACTTCGTGGTCAAGTGGATTTTCTATTTCTATTATGAAGGTCTTTAATATCCCACTAGTTTCATCCTTAGTGGCCAAAAAGAATACCCAAGAAAATATACTAAGGTCATTAGTGACAACTAGGCAATAAGACTTTTTCATTAAACTCTTAACATTGGTAGGACCAAATAGGTACATATGTAGCATATGTAAGGGTTTGCTGATAGAGTTCACAAGTTTGGCCTTACTGGAGACTTTGTGTTGCTTTCCTTTCTGACAAGCAACACAAGAATGATCACTTTCAAAAATCTTTGAAGGCAAACCTCTAACAAGGTTTCCCCTCACATGTTTGTTCATGTTATTAAACTTTATGTGACCAAGCCTCCTATGCTATAAATTGGATTCATCAATTGTGTCCTTAGCAAATAGGCAAGTTAAACCTTTAGTGGGAACAACACTCTTTAGATCAACACTGTAAATGTTATCCTTTCTTGGAACTCTCAGCAAGACTTGACTTTCATCAAGTAGCTTAAAGTCAGAAGATAAGACAAGACATTCAGTGTCAGTAAAAAGAACATTATTCCTTTTGTCACAAATTTGTGACACACTAAACAGGTTATACATAAGCTCCTTACAAAAGTACACATTATCAAAATCTAATGTTTTTGTTTTGATTTTACCTTTTCCGAAAAGTTCTACCTTTACCATCTCCAAAGGTAACATATCCACCATCATAATCTTCATACTCAGTAAGATAGCATTTGTTTCCAGTTATGTGCCTTGAGCAACCACTGTCAATAACTCCTTTTTCCTTGTACTCCTTCTGCTGTGGGTTGCCCTGCACATAAAATAAGAGAATTAAGCTCTTTTAGGGATCCAATACATTATAGAATTGGATCTGCCTCATGCATCAATGTAAGAATATTTCTTGAAAGTATTTGATGCACTACTATTTTTGGCTTTCCAAACCCAACATGTTGAGGCCTTAACAGCATTAACCCATTTTCCCTTGTTTTCACTTATTACTGTTCTATCCCTAGCAGTAGTATCTTTTACCTTGACAGTATTAACTTTTTTATTGAAAATACTATTTTTGTTTTCTGAATACTTGTTAAATGGCCTTGTGACTTGTGAATATCCCTTTTTGTAAGCATTTTATATTGGTCTAGGATGATTCACAGTTGTTTTTGAGCCAGCAGTATTAACTGGTCTAACAACAGTATTAACACTTGCACCAGCAGTGTTAATTTTGCTAGACCTGGTTAATACTGTTTGTGGAACAAATCTTCTATTAGGGTGAGGGTGAGTCATTTTATTAGCAAAGTTCTTGTGATTCACCCTACTTGAGTTGTTCCACACTGGTCTTATAACCTTTTTATCACACACATAATGAAGATGCTCAAAACTACCACAAACAAAACAAGCTTTATTAATCATTTTAAAGTCACTTCCTAGTCTTTGGGACATAAGATTGTTCCAGTTTCTTTGGTTCCCTCTAGGATAGTGTTTGTTTTGTTTAGGTGTTTCTACCTTCTCTACTGTTTCCCTAGCAGACTTAACAAATTTTATCTTTTCAGTGCTAGGTCTAACAGTTTTATCCTTAACATTAGGTATAAATTCTACCTCACTATCATCATCAGAATTCCAATCCTCAATGACTGGAGGTCTAAAGCTGTTCTTCCTAACAGTTTTAGGTTCTACTGCATCACCATTATTTTTTACATCAGCAGACTCATGATTTGACTCAACTTTCTTAACATTACTAGGTGTAACAACAGTAATAACATCTATATTCTCACTTTCAACTATTTCATCCATAAACGTTAGATCAGGTTTGAAGGGAATGAAGTTCCCTGTATAAGGTGGGGGAACTGCATGATATCCCTTATCAGATTTGGACTTATTATTCTCCTGATTTTCTAACATCTCAGATGAATTCACAAAGCTTTCTACTGCAGGAGAAGCTGCAGTAGAAGAAGCTGCATTATATCCTAGTCCAGTTTTAAACTTGTCAATAACTTGACTTTCCAGCAAATTATTCAAAGATTTAGATGAATTTTGAAACTTCTCTAATGTTAGTTTTAACTCATCTCTCTCTTTTTCTGCTTTTTCCAATTTCTTTTTGTTTTCAACTAAAGCATTATCTCTTAGTTTAACTTCAAGGTTTAAAACATTAATGCTCAAAACACATCATCAATTATTTATAGGGAGCTAGTCTAGCTTCTACTGACTTTATATATGCTTTTTAGCTACTAAATTAAATCGAGACTTATTATAATCAGAATTCAAACTATCATATTGTTCTTTGAGAGTAGCATAAGCTTTTACACATGATTTAGAACAAGAATCTACCTCAGAATCTGAATTGGAAGAACTTCCTGAAGATGTATATGCCATCAATGCAAAGTTTGTAGGATGCTCTTCTTCAGCTTGGTAGCTCCAATCATATCCTCCAATTCCATCTTGAGCAACCAAGGCATTTTCAGTGGGATTTCCACCGAGACAAGTTTCTACATTTCTCTCTTCTTTGTTCTCATGATTCCTTGGGAGCTCTACATCTCTTACAAAGTGACCATTTTATGACATTGTAGCACTATAATTTTGACACTTTAGACCTGTCAAATCCAACTCTTTGACCATTTACATCCAACTTCCTGCCTATCCTCTTGATGAATCTCCTAGCTCTAATTGTCAGCATGGCTACTTCCTATTGTAAATCCATTTTTTCTAGGTCATCAAGATCAATTTGTTCTAGATCCTCTCGTGCAAGTTGAGGAGAGTTGGGCTAACTAGCTAGGAAATTACAAATCATAGCATCACTAAGGTTATCTCGAGATGTTGGATTACTTTGAGTATGAGCAGCACTAACTCTATAAGTAGTGTTATCTGCTTCATTTGTGTTGTTGTTGCTGTTGCTGTTAGTGCTGTTGAAGGACATAAAAGCCACATTATGTGAATTTTGGCTTGTGTTTGTTGATCCTGTAAGTTCAGGTTTATATATCTTTAAGTTGTTGTACAAGTCATCCAAACTGATGGTTTCTATTTCCTCTTTGTTCCTCCAGATCAAAGCATGAGTCTTCCATTCAGATGGAAGACTTCTCAACAGTTTTAAGTTCATGTCCTCTTGTGTAATAACTTCACCTTGGATCTCCAACTGACTAATAAGTTTTTGCAACCTATCAAAAGTTTGATCCATTATTTCTGAACTTGATCCTGCAAAGTTCTCATATTATTGCTTGAGTAGAGTTCTCTGAACTTTCTTGGATTCCTTGTTTCCTCCATACCTCTTCTCAATGGCTTCCATGAGCAATTTTGCATCTTTATATGAATGGAACTTCAGTTGATCCTTATTTGGGAGTGCCATCAATAGAGTTCCTCTAGCTTTCATCTTATTCCTCCTGTCCTACTTTTCTTCTGCAGACACAACCTTTAAGCTATATGTACAAACTAGAAAGACAGATATTTCTTGATCTATTCCTTAGGGTTCCTTTTATACATGAACACCAAGGAAACCCTATATAGGCATTACAAAACGCGTATAAAGATAAAAGCATATCTATTCCTAATTTATCTCATCCATATCATAATAGCATTAACTAAGACTATACAAGGCTAACAACCTAAGTATTAAACATAACAGTAACTAACTATACTGGCAGTATTAATAAAGTTACTGGTGGCACTAATATTATCCGTAGGCATACTAATAACTAGATCTATTTTCTTTAAAAACTATAACAACAGCCACTCAATCATAAAACCAGTAGTATAACTTTCCAAAACTTACATTAGAAACTTTAGAAGCCTTCAATCCTAACATCCTCCCCTAAACTTGATATCACCTTGTTAATCAATCAGTTTTCTTCAGGTATTCAGAAATCTTGATCATCAGAGGATTATCCAAAAACTCTTCTACTTCTAAAGTCATGATCTTGTAAATCTAGAAGAAGCACAAATGCCATCTTACTTTTCATAATCAACCTCAGATGAAGCCTTCAATCCCAACAATGATACCCCCAAAATTACATGATTACAAGAGTATAGGATTACACGGTGTCTTCTAATGGAAATCGTTATCAATGCTTGAACCTTTGGTTGCTCTTTTTCTTTTCTTCAAAAAACGCCCTTTAGGTGAATGTATAAGAATAATAGTTTTGCAACACTATAAACTAATTTTTGAGTCTTCAATTTATTAGTCTCTAAAAAGGCTGTATAACGCTGTATGTAAGGCTAGATAATTGTATCCTCTAAGAGTGCATTCAAAGTTTAAGATAACATAATAACATTCCTAAAATAATAATCTCTTTGATCTCTGAATAGTTATCTTCATAGATCCACGTATGGCAAATGGATACGTCGTATTAGGAATTGTGAATACGTATCTTCTTATGAAGACTTAGAGCTGATATGCCGTATCTCTTTTCCTAAATACGGCTTATTGATCAGAAGTTAGCAATCTTAAAATATCTTCGTTTTAGCTCCAAAATATGCACCTTATAGCATGTCTTCACAAATCACTCCTCAATTACTGCAAATAACACTTTTAAGCAATTAAGTATGAATTCTTGCAATAATTATATAAAAATGGGTAACTTATTCGGGATAAATAATGGTATAAATGTGATGTTATTTGATGTCATCAAATATCTCCCCACTTGAATCCTACTTGTCCTCAGGTAGACTCTAGATTATATTGAAAATTGTTGGGAATAAATCTTTACAAGAGTTAATACTGCCAAGGTATAACTAAGAGTACTAATGGGTTAGTACTGCCAGTACAAACTTAGTACTGGCAGAGTTAGTTAATACTGCTAGAAGAAAGAGTTAATACTGCTGATGGTCAAAGATGCTGACTTGGAGATAAGGATGCATAGAGATAATTATGGGATGTTTATCTTTTATCCTCACACTTGTTTATGCCTGATTTCTGATGTAGGTCGTCACAGTTCTTAGCGTGTTTAAAAAGGTAAACCAAAAATGGTGTTTAGGGGTCCGGTTCTTGGGGATATTTGGTATTGGGGTAAGTGGTAAAGGTATAAAATTGTCGTATTGGTATAAATGGTGTAGGGCTCACCTAGGATATGAAGGTTGTGGGGTGCTCAATGAGGCAAGAAATTAGTAAATGATTCCTAGAAGGTCTATTAGATCTCTCTCTCTCTTTCTCTTTCTAATTGCATCTCAGATCTATTTGATCATTTAATGGCAGCTTGATGCCGGGATGATAATCCTTCTTCTTCCTAAAAAAACCAGATCTTGCATTAAATTGCATATTTTTTTTGGGTTTGTAAATCCAAACATAATACCTATTGTTACAAATACAGATTCAAACCTACAAGAAAACTCACTATGAGATAATGGAACTGGCGACCAGAACATGCTCGAAAATCACCAGGCAGGTTTTTTTAGAGATCTTTAATATCAAATTTCTTTGTGGAATGGAACACTTTCATTATCAACTTTGAACGATAGATACATTTTCATTATGCTCATTCTTTTGTTAAAACAATTATAATTTTAGCTCGAATTATGTAGGCAAGTTTCACGCAATCTTCGGTAATTACTCAAAGACAAGATCGGGGACAAAGTTGAAGAGAATAGAGGGTTTCTTCCGGTTCAACAGAGGTATCTATCTATTTTTCACTATAAATTGTTGGAATTTGTTACTAGGAAGCCGAATTTTACCTAGCGAACTTAATGACGTGGCACTATGGCAGATTGTGAGCAATAGCGGGCTTAGATTCGTTGTTTAGCATGTAAAAAGGTCATGCATGTATTAGTGTATGTAGACGTGTGTCGAAACTATAAGGTTTTAGTACAAGACCAAGTGCTTCTTTTGGTTTAATTTTTATCTCACTACTACCAATTTGAGATAAACAGTTATTTGCACATCGTCTGTATGAAAAAGCCCAAACTCTACTAATTGATGTAGGCTGGAATAATGTGGATTTAGTGAATAAAGGCTTTGTTATGTGTCATAGTTGGTCTTGACGTAGAACTTTGGCCTTCACCTCTTGGCAATTAGAATGCGCACTAACGATAGGGGGTTTATTTTGTGTTTTGTAACCATCAATTATTGATTTAAATTTATGGACAATTGGGTTTTGTATGCTATATCAGTAGGTAGTTGATTGGTCAAAAAACAGAAAGACTTTAGTTTTACTTGCACGTATTCTGCTAAACTGATATAGAACAAAGCAAAGTTAAGTTAGTTGCTACTCAAAATTGTGTAAGATTATTTATGAACTGCCTTCATTATAAATGCTACAATCACATTCTACATGCTTTTATTTCATTGTGTTGTTGTTGACGAAATTGTTTCACATCGAATATCTATTGCAGGTTACATGGAGGTTGAATTTGCGTCAAAGGTATCAGAAGATTTGGCAGATCGGGACGTTGAGAATAACATGAACACTGATGTACTTCAGATATATCTTATGTTCATTTCTTTAATTCCTTATAATGTTGTTGCTAATGGAAATGAGGATGAATGGTAAAAAGTAATTTTTAATAAATGCATAACCTATATATAAGTTCTACTTATGTTACATATTATGGGTCTATGCTCCACCATCAATTTTGCTGACAAACAGTACTGTCTCTAAAAATTTGTTACAGGATCTCAAGAAGAAAGACAGCGAGATAGCTGCAAGCTAACGAAGCTGACCTGAGAAGGGAAGAGGTATATTTTTGTATTTATATGTATGTAACTATACATTATGAGTCCGTAGATTTCACCTAGGCATATGTAAGTTAAGAAAATTTGAAGTTTTTATAATTCTTTGATTAATGATGTACAAATAGTAACAATAATCACACTTAACCACTCATCCAAACACCCTGGGCAGAAGCTCCCTTTTTTATTCTAGCAATGAGAAGTTAAGTTTTTGCGTCATTGGCGTGTCACTTTTTGCGGTTCAGTGTGATATTTTTTTAGAACTACAAATTTTGTTGCAGTAAAAAGAGCAGAAACGGCTGCAAGAAGAGGCAAAAAAAGGAAAAATGACGTAAGATTGAATGAAAAAACAGTTGAGAAAGTAACCAGAAGAAGCGGAGAAAGAGGAGAATGTCATGAGATGGAAGAAGCTGAACAAAAAAACAACTTGCTTTGCAAAAACATACATCAGTGAAGGTGAGATAAGAATAGCTGATTTAGATATACCTTATGTTACAGTAATGCAATGCCACTTAACTGAAAATGGCATATACAAGAATTTAAAGATTGCTTGCACCTATCATTTAAAATACAACCCTGCATTCTAAAATGTTCAGCTTATCAGCTAATTAAGGTTTCCTTTCCATTAGTGAATCTGACCTATATGTAGTAAGCTTAATTGTATTAGGGGTGTTTGGTATTGTGTTTTGGAGGTAACATGTTGGCATGGAATACTCGAATTAAATAACCAACTTTAACGAGATGGAATTGAGGATATGTGCTTTAGTTGTTTAAGTGTTTGGTAATTTTGACTGATTATTTGACCCTGAATAATCAGATAATTAGAACCAGTGTGATAATAACCAAACACCAGAGGACTAGAAACTGATTGTCATTGACTTTAGAACAAAAGAAATTACATAATGACTTTGAAATTGCATTGCCAAACACCTTGTCAACATTTTTATTTAGGGCTCCTGTTAGCATTCCTAAAACTCTATCTAACCCTCATTTAATATTCAGTTAAACTTGGAGAGGATTGTGCTATCTTTGATGATATGTTTAAATGTTGCCAAATATATGCTGGTGCAACTATTGGTAAGGTATAATCTTGAATAGTATTTTATTGTATTTGAAATTTTAGATTTTATGTATATATCAGACTTAACCTTTCTTGTAGATGTTGCACGCAGATTAAATAATCGGCTTTGTGACATTGCCATTAACTGGTCTGGTGGATTACACCATGCCCAAAAGTGTGAGGCGTCTAGTCTGTTATATCAATGATTTGGTTTTGAGAAATTTAGAGCTTCTTAAGTATCATGCACAGGTTCTGTATATTGATATAGATGTCCATCATGGTGATGGTGTAAAGGAAGCCTTTTACTTCACTAACAGGTAACACGTCTCGCACTGTCCTTGATTTTACATTCGAGATTAAATTCGTAATTTCACCTTTTTATTTTTGGATAGTAGTTGTAGAAAGCATAATCAAACCAGAACAAAATTGAAATTTAGATGATTGAACATTTATTAAGTAATTTTCATGTATGTTCAAAAGCACAAACCGGGTCTGTGACTCTTTAATTAGATGATTACTATTTAGATCATTTTTGTTATACGTTAAAGTATTGATGTATAGTGTAATGGAAAGTCTGTGTGTTTTTCTTTGTTAAATATCTGATGCAGACATATTGAAATAATACATAAGTTCAGATAGATTAATTACACAGTGTGTCATGACTCATGATTAATTACAAGTTTGACTGATGTTGCATGTTTTGAATGCATGGACACTCTTTGTATGGGGTATCATTTACAACTTTAAGCTACAAGTTAAAATTTGCCAAAAAAGGATAGTTTTAAGCAAGTGTTACCTTACCAAACATCAATACCCAAAACAAACAAGTGACAATAATTGCTAAAGAACGATTTTTAAAGTAATGAATCATTTTATTACTCCGTTCCACTTTAGGAATGTAGATTTAATTTAAACACTTTTGCAGAGCTATATCATATACTTTCTATATTCCACTTTAGTCGTGTATTTCCTCAAGTGATTTTCATGGGCATAAACTTCTCACATTTTATATGTTTTGCAGAAAGAGGTTCAGCTTCTGCAAATCCAGCTGAGATGCCGTCTGATGAGATACTAAAGGCGGCTGTACAGGTTGCTATAGGCTCCGCTCGAGTATTTTGCTTTCACACAGCTTAGTTCAGTTTCATGAAATCATCAAGAAAAACCAATTATTGAAGTTGGCATCACGTAATGGACATATGCTGTTGCCGTTTTACTGGTGAACGAGCCTAAAAGGCCCGAATGGTCATAGTCCTGAAACTAGGAGTTGCTATTGTCGTTTTACTGGTGAATTAGTCAGATTTTTTAATCTTAAGTAGTATTAAAATTTTAAAATTGATTGTGCTATGATATTTATGGTAGTACAAAGTCGCTTTGGGTTTGATGTTTGTTAGAGTAAAACTCATGTGAATTGCTGCTTTAATCCAAGTGGTTTTTGCTGCTTTAAAACTCAAATTATTTTTGCTGTTATTGTTCGACACATTCTATAGCAACATCAAATTTACACACGTGAACTTACATAACAAATAACGCCGCAATGTTTTTGCTGAAAATATATTTACACTACACAACAATGTGTAAATATGATGTTTCTTTACGCTACACAAACAATGTCACAGAACACTAAAAAATATATGTGCAACCATTAGCTCATTTAAGAGCTTACAAGCTCATGTAATGATACAAGAAAGGAAAAAACTGTGACCTTAAACGTAGGCAAAACCCGCTACTGCAAAACACCCCGCCGAGCCACATTCATCCTTAATGAACACCCGCGCTCCGTAGCAAAGCGCGGGTTACAAACCTCGTTAATTAATAAACTCAGTTTCCTTAAACAAAATGAAATTATATGAAGATAAGAGGTAATGAATTAGATTCATAGAAGAAGCAAACATAGTAATGTCATTTAATCTATCATTCATTTATGAGTAGCTGATTATAAATTTAGTCTGTTGAAACTTTTTTTGTTTGTGTCATTTGAATCTATTTATATTAGGTTACATTATCTCATTAATTTAATAAGCAATCAGCATCTCCACAAGAATGAGAAAGTATTAAGTATGCATACAAATTGGTACTTTGGTTCGAATTTTACGTGGTGTGTGATTAAACAATTAATTATGCTTGTTAAACTGATTTCAAAAAATTTATTATAATAAAATTAGAACGTTAAAATACCATGCAAGGAAAAACGCAACAAACAACTTCTTGTTGAAAATCTTCCAAACATGGGTGTAAGTTATAAATCATAGTTTGAAATTATAAATCTTTCATTAATTTTACTTTTTAACCTTGTGGGCCAGATATTTGATTAGTGGAAAGTGAGGTTAGATAGGATTCCTAAAGGGAGATGATATTCTCATGGCATGATTTGATAAATTCAAGGCAAATAAGTGTGAGTTTACAAATATGCCCTTACAGTTTATTAACCTCTTTTTTTATTAGTTTACCCTAGTATTCATAGCCGTCTACATAGTTACTGCCTACCATTTTCTTCAACGCCAAACGCCAATTCGTACTGCTTATGTCGCTTGATTTTATGATCGCAGGTAACCTTTTTACGATTGAATTGTTGTTGTGTTTCATAATGTTTAACAAAACTATCTAACAACACTCACAATTGCAAAACATGAATTCGCTTTGGAATATGAGGTTTGATCAAGATTGGTTAAGAATGATCATATTATGGTGTTTTTAATGTTAAATGGATTGGTGATTATTAATTTTTAATTATTGGAATATGGTAGTTGAATCCGCATGTTATACGATTAGAAATACGTGAGCCTATTGGGGGCACACACGTTAATACACGAAGAATACGTTTTATTACTTCACGATATAAATATTTATATAGTCGTTGATTACGTTAATTGTTTAACAAATTTAACGTGTATATTAAATATAAAACCAAGGGACTAAACTGGACAAAACCCGAACCACGAGGGGCCCATTGTTTGGCCGAATCCCCTAGGGTTCTAGAAAGGGGTGTTTGTTCGGTTATAGAGTTGGAGGGGGAAAAGGAAACAAGTTTCCTTGTTGTACAAGAATTAGGGTTGGGTTTGTGCCTATATAAACACATACCCCATACCTCATTCTTCACTAAATCACTAGATAATTTCGGTGCTCCTCTCTCTCTCTCCCAAAACCTAACCGAAACCCTAAAACCCTTTTTAGGATTTTCGGTTTTCTCCCCTCACTGAATTCGACAAAGCCCTCAAGGGGTATTCGGTTTTTCTTGTTCTCCATTGTTCGACATCAAGATCATTCAAGGGCGTTTAGGTTTACTCATTCACTTTTCTGACAACATCAAGAACCCAAGTTTGGTTTTCGGTTCTTGATTTTCTCTTCAACCGAATTTCAGTTAAACCCTAATTAGGGTTTTAAGGTTTTCGGTTCAAGAACTTACAAGGGTGCGTTTGGTAATCGATTTAACACTTAGGTGTTTGGTTCGTGAAGTCAAGTCTAGACAGCTTGGCGTATTCCGTTAACGTGATTGTGTGAGCAACCGTAGAGGTGGTAATTTAACCACTATGTTTTCAAGATCAAGATCCAATGTTAGTTTATTGATTTAACTCAATAAACAAAATGTTAGTAAATTACTTGTTTAATTTATGTGTTAATCTATATGTTAAAACTAGATCTATTCCGCTGCGTACTCGTAGCTAATTGGTTACTTAGTTTGTTAAATCCCAACCATTATCGTTAAATTGGCCAAAGCATTCTCTAACACCTTTGTGATGGATTGCTGATGCGGTCGTCGTAGGACTTCTACACGAAGTTTTACAACTCCCTAGGCAGAGCACCTAATAGTTATAGTAGTATAGTAGCAGAGAACTCGGGGGGTTGTTTATCATTTATCGGGGATATGTTAGGAAGGCATGATCATCGGTCCTAACAGAATTCTAAGGGTTGAGAGAAGATTCTTTTTGTGTTTTTATGTTTTATGAAAGCAGGTAAAATCATATATTGGAGAGGTGGTTGGTTTTAGCTATTAAACTAAATATAAACTAAACTAGTGGTGATAACAATATAATAAAAGACTATGTTTATTTAATCATATATTACTTCCTAGATTGCTTCTCCTAGTGTTGTTGCTTTGTCACACTTGTGATGATCTATGTAATTATTTTCTAAGTCATGAACGAATTACACGAACCCGTCGTCTATTTAATATTCCGTTAAGGCAACGCACAAGTAAGGTAGTATGAAGACTATTACAAGGCCCCTAAGAGTATATTAAATGCATGTGAAATATATTAAGAGTGGATCAACCATATAAGGGGCAAGGTAGTATGAAGACTGTTACTCGATAGTATCCTTTCTACACAATTATGTTTTCCTAGACATATCAACAACAATACAAACAAAAGCTGGTTTTCTAAGGCCTAACATGCACATCCATCACAAGAAGCAACACTACTAAGATCTACATTCTAGGTTTCATACAATCATAAATAAACACAATAGGAGGCTTAGCCAAGCATGTTATAGATAAAGCAAAAACAGATAAGAATCACACAACAAGACATATTGAATGATTAAATAAGTCTTACTTGATTAGAACATGAATTGAAGGAAGTACAATAGGGTTTTTAGGCCCTAAAATCGTCCCTAACAGCTGCTAAACGAACTAGGGTTCGTACCATCTTTTTATTCTAAAGTTACACACTCAAAACCCTAAATTCAGGTTTGCATATATAGGAAATTCGCTGTGACGGCGTCACGTTTTAATCGTGACGCCGTCATGAAAGAGAATATTCTAGATAATGGGATGGGTCGTGTGCTCTAACACCATCGTGAGATCTTGTGACGCCGTCTTGGTCTTTGTTGTGACGGCGTCACGTTGTATCTGTGACCCGCGTCTCAAGCTCTGAGGAATATCTTGAGAGATGTTGGTGTAGGTCCGTAGTCTCGTCCGTTTCTTTTCTAAATGAGCCCAAGTCACGTGTAATTCTTCCAAATGCCTTCCAAATGTGAAATACCTGAAAAGGAACGATTAAGTACCTATTTTAGGCATAAATGCACAATTTAGGGGGCTAAACGACCCCGAAAAAGTGTATAAAATGACACCGTCATCAATACTCCTACACTTTGGATTTCGCTGTCCTCAAGCAAATGGCTTTTCTATCTATACAGATAACAATAATGAGGGTCATTTTTACCTACTCTTTTAAAAGTATTTTAGAACACAACCTTCTAACCTTATAATTAACAGCCACGGAAGTATATATACTAGCATCCACATAAGTGTTTGGGGATTCCTCTTTCACTCAGTTGTATAATAAATTATACATATGGGGGGAACGGAAAATCAACACTCATTACCTGTCATAGCATATAAATTACCATAGGCTTGGTAAAGGATCAAACCTCCACCGCTAGGCGCAAGTATTAATCATCACTATCTAAGAGGTCTTTTAAAGGGTTGTGGAGTGTAGGTGTAAGATAACATATAATGAAAATGGAAACGGATTGGGAAATCATTTGTGTGAATTTGGAGAGAAGGTTTAGACTAATTATTTATTCGATACAACTCTGTTTTTGTTGCTAAGCAGACCCGAACGAAGATATACAAACCTACACAACCCTACCACAACACTTTATCCTAATACTTACTATGCGGTCTCAGGATGCATCACAAAAACAAGTTCTAGAATTTAATATGCTACCGGTACACTCATATAATTTAATACCGATCTTAATGCTCCAGAAAAGGCGACGAAGACCACACGTACACATCCGTAATGACGAAATAGACACATGTGACTGCTCACTCCTTAACTCGAGAAAGCTAAAGGTATAAACTATTTTGGGCATCAATAATAGATACCCGAATTCCTATAGATCTAAAGGCGAACCTCACATTTTTGGGGTGGAATTTTGAGGGTTATTGTGCTAGTCATATAAATTCCTATCCATGAGAGGCTATTAACACTTGTTTTTCGCCGGTATGTGTCATAAAATTTTTTAAATTTGGGTAAAAATTACCTCTTATGCTATGTTTCGATATATTACCCATCATTTTAAGGACAAAGCAAACGGCAAATGAAAGAATAGTTTCTAAGGCTTATTTTCCCCCTACACTTAAGTTGAACATTGTCCCTAATGTTCTATAGAAGTACCCGTAAAAACGAATAAAGGGAAAAGAAAACAAGGAAAAGAAACTAGTACTCCCTTGGTTTGCTCAATAATGGAGAAGAAACATGCGATAACTGGTTAAATTGTCCTCCAAGAATCATCCAATGAAACTTCCTAAGAACTTCCGAGCTTCTTCTCGTCAAATATAACCTGTAATCAAAGACAAATACAACTACACCAAGCCTAAAATGTGCGATAAACAAATATACAATGTGAATTTAGGGCTTGACTCGATAAATCAGTAAATATAGGATGAGAGAATTGTTAAACTCATTAGGTTTTGCAGGTTTATAGCAGAAGAATACATATATTAAATGTTATGCAAGTTTTATTTTCAAAAATAATTAAAAACTTTAAGTTTTCTAGACCTGGGCGTTTGACGCCGTCAGGAAAATCCTGACGCCGTCACAGGTGTTGTGGTGACGGTGTCGCGTGTAAATCGTGACGCCGTCTCCACGTTCTGTGAAAATGAAATTTTTGTTTTTGATGAAAAATTTCCGGCACTTGATTCCATAAGTTAGTTCCTGTACAAATGGCTGCATAAAACTTGAGATTTAACAATTCAATCATATGACGCGAAACTGACGCGAATTAATCTAAATAATTTATTTAACATGTTTGAACTTGGTTCTAAAAACCGGATAAATTCCCCTACACTTATTGCTTGCAAAATACCTTTGATTGAAATTAAGTCGAGGTTAAAGACAAACAAAGCATGATTGAGGTTAAAGACAAACAAAGCATGATTACAATATAGTTCAAACATAATAAAACAAACTATAAAGAATTAAAACACACATGACACTCCTAATTTGCGGGAAAAGTAAATATTGGGTTGCCTCCCAAGAAGCGCTTTTCTTTATTAACGAGTCTTTTAGCTAGACTCGAAGTCCTATTACTCCTTAAGCTTGATGATACTTATGTGGTTAGTTTTGAGTTTTTCAATTGTTTCCCTATCTCTTTTATAAGCGCGTCTAAGGTTCATGCAAGCTTTGTAATATCCTTTTCTCTTTTCAAGGGCATGCTTAAATCCTATTTTTCTAACCTTCAAGCTATCCACGAAGAATGCTTCAAACTTATCATTTTCAAATAAGGATGTTGATCCCAACTTAAGATCTATTCCTTAGCTTGTAAAGATTAAGTTACTTTGGATAAATCCAAAACAACTATGGTTGAAACTTTGTGAATACTAAAGAGTATGCGGAATCTACTCTTTAATACTTAGAAGAATATTAATGAAACTCGTTATATGTTCTCTTAGGATGTGACTTAGGCAATTCTATCATGTCACCTAACTTACGGGTCATTGCTATGGAGATCTTCTCAAAAGTTTGATGCAATTGGTCACTTTTCCTAAGGGTCTCACTAACAAAATTTGATCTTAAACACGATGGTTGTTCATACGAATACATCCTAAGTGAAGGCTCATATGGTTCTTTAATTCCGCTATGTAAGGCATTTTGTGTGCGAGGATATTCTACTCCACCATTCATAATTTTATATATTTCCTCAAGATTCTCTAAGTCGCTTTTAAAATCTTTCGGATAATTTTCATGGTAATATTCTATGAAACACTCAAATTGTTCTTCCATTAACGACTCAAGTGTGATTTCATCCGCCATGGTGACGAATGACATATTTACGAAAAATTACACAAAGAAGAGATAGACTAAAAGAAAGCTACTTGACAAGAAATTAAATCTCACTTGATAGGAATCTTGTGAGTAGACCTAAGCTAGATGGAATCTGAAACCCTAGTTATTTCTCCGGCAAGCGGCGCAAAAACTGTTGCGTTGTCGTAAGGGATTTCTCAGTAGTTTTATCAACTCCTAGGCAGTGTACCTAACCTTGTAGTGTAGTATAGGCAAGGCCGGGGGTTGTTACGTTCTCTAGGGGAATAGCACTGTGAAGGCCGGATTGAATGTTCACTAAGGTATAAGGGTTGAAGGAAGATTCTTTTTGTGTTTTTATATTTTAATGAAAGCAAGTAAACTCTGGTTTTAGAGAGGTTTTGGTTTTAAGCTAATTAATTTCTAATAAACTAAATAACAATTATACAATGAAGCGTATTCACCTAGGATGCACTACTCCTTGCTAGCTATCCAATTTTACCTATTGATTTGTCACACTTGAGATGTAATGTGTAAGTATTTTCTAATTCATGAACGGATTACACGAACCCGCCGTCTACTGTTATCAGTTAGGGCACAATGCACAAGTAAAGTAGTAATCTGACCTATTACAAGGCCCCTAAGAGTATATTAACATGCAATTGAAATATCTTAAGAGGGATCAAACCATTAAGGGTAAAGGAAGTATGAAGGACTGTTACCCATTGTATCTTTCTACTACATTTCGCGGTTTTCCCTAACATATCAACAGCGATACGACAAAAGCTTGTTTTCTAGAGCCTAACGCACACATCCATCAACAAGAAGCAATAGGAAATAATAATTATAAACTATAATCAATTAGACTCATTGAATATGTCACAAACAACATGATCTAATCAATTAATGACAAGACTCATGCATTCCCAAATAAATACTAGATGAATTAGCCAAGCCTACTTAAACAAGAGAAATCATAATCAACAAAAGGAATTGAAGACATGAATTAAGATAGATATGATAATCAAACCATTACAAGATATTTATGGATTGAATGAGGTCTTCTAAGTTGCTGGAAAAACACCTACCCAAACCCTAGAATTCAGATTTAGGGTTGGGGTTTGATAAAAACGAAGTTAAATAAGGTTGTATTTATAGGGCAAAACACCTAAACGACTTTACGACAGCGTCACCAATAACATGTGACGCCGTCACGTTGACATCTTTCGCGAGGTTGTAGATTTTCTCGCTGCGAAGGCGTGGGCTATTGAATCGTCGAAATCCGAGTTCATATAAAGGAGTTATGATCAAAACAATATATGGTACTTAGCGCGCTCGTTGAATGATCATCTTTATCTAGAATCTTCTAGGGTTGATATGAGTCGGTTAACTTATGACGCCGTCGCCAAATCTTGTGATGCCGTCGTGGGATGAAATGTGACGGTGTCACGTGTATCTTGTGACGCCGTCTCCAGCCGCTGAGAACATAAACTTAAGATATGTTGGTGTAGATTCGTAGTCTTATCCGTTTCTTCTTCAAATGAGCCCAAGTCACGTGTATTTCCTCTAAATGCCTTCCAAATGTTGAATACCTAAAAAGGAACGATTAAGTACCTATTTTGGGCATAAATGCATGATTTAAGGGGTTAAATGACCTTGAAAAAGTGTATAAAATGACACCTCATCAAGGATGATCAAGTCTGTTATGCCACAAGGACTTAGACACAAAATATGCAGCAGTTATGTTACCTATAGTTTGAAAATTAGAAGATATAGGAGAAGGAGAGTCAAACATATATAGGCTACCATTTTCACTATTAGTCTCCACAATTTTGTTGACATGCAAATCCTGAATATATAATTTAGATTCGGTAAAACCAACAAACATCCTGCTATCTCTTATGAGTTTATTTAACAGTAAATACCAAACATATAGTATTCTGGAAATCAAACAAAAACATCAAATAAATAACATTTGCCGATAATCTCAGGTTACCAACATATTTTATTTTTGCCAACGTACCATTGGGATGACCAACAGTTAAGTTTAGATCAGTAATATCAATTATGCCAAACATGTTTGCAGTAGAAATAGTCATGTGTTGATTAGCTCCAGAATCTATAATCCAACCCATAGTAATTTTACAAATTACAGAATTACTGTTGAAAAAGATTTTAAAATTTATATTGAAAAACACATTGCTATTAAAGAAGCTACCCTTACCTGTTACATTGGCTTGAACAGTCCTAGAAGGTATATCATTGATGAGACTCATCAATTTCATAATATGATCATTGATGAAAGATAGTGAAGTACCATTCTCATTGGAGGTAGAGGCAGTATTAGCATTAAAGGTCTTAAAACCAAATTTCTTTGGGCAGGGTTCTTATTATAACCAGGAGGGTATCCAATCAAATCAAAACATCTGTCAACAGTATGCCCTACCTTCCCACAGTTTTTACAAATAAAATTAGGATTAGGACCCTGTTATTACCAGTATTGACAAAATATTTCCAAATTTTGTATTATTATCAACTCTCTTATTTCCGTTATTAGACCAGTTAGCCACATAACAAAAACCTGGGTTTAGTCACAGAACCAGAAGAAAAGAAGGAGGGTAATCGCTCTATCAAGATTCTTCCTAAGAAATAAATTTCAAAGGCTATCTTTAAATCTGGGAGAGTCCTCATCTAGCCAAACATACTCCTAATAGGTTCAAAAACTATCATTAAAGCCTATCAGAAATTGTATTAAAGTTTCATTAATTGATTATGTTTAGTAAATCCTTCCTTGCTTCACATAAAGCACTTAGGCATTTGGTCATAATGTCAAATTCTCTCCATAATGAGTTAAGTTTATGATAATATTTAGAAACAGTAAGACCTCCTAGTTTAAATCCGTGAAATTTTTTGTAACAGATTAAAAATTATAGACCTATCAAGTTTATCATAAGTTTCTTTAAGCTCTGCCTAAACTTTAGAAACATTATCAGAGAAAATTTAACCAAGAAACAAGTTTATCATAACAACCAAGAAAGCATAATCGAATTGCATCTCTCCCACTGATTAGACAAGAGAGCACTATTAGCATAAGTAGACTTAAGACAAGTACCATCAATAAAACCAGTTTTATTTCTAGTATTAATGGCTAATGTCATAGCAGCAACCCAAACTCTATAATTTTCAGTTCCAGTAAGCTTAACAGAGATAATAGTATTAACATTAAAATCACTATTCTACAAATGCTAAGGATTACCGGAGTATAAACTACTAATATCCTCACTGGAACTAGGCCCTACCATAATGAAATAACAAAGAAAATAAAGATAAACAAATAAAACACAGAGTTAAATAACAAAGCAGATATAAATTCTATAATTAAACAAACAGAAATAGAAAGAAAAAATAGGAAAGAGAGACAACTTATAAGATTTATAAGGATCTTGACTGAGAGAACAAGAGTTGGGAAGAGCAGTTATTCACATTAATCAAGGTTGGAGGATCATGATGTTAACCGAACTCGTTTGCACCCTCCTCAATCAAGGGTTATAAATCTTAACGAATTAGAATAGACTTACAGAGCAATAAGCAGTGGAATCACAAGATCTATCACCTACACACTTGATTCACTTAGTCAAGTGTATAGATGAAACTAAAGAACAAAAAACCCTAGAATCAAGATTGGGGTTTCAAAACTCTAAACTCAATTTTCTTTAATTAAACTACAGATCCATCAAATCAAATCCTAATAGACCAAGATCAACTACCAACTAGTCACCAGAACTCAAGAGATAGAAAACCCTCAAACTCAAACAAACCCTAAATTCTCAAAACCACTAGATGAGAGCCTGAGCTCTGATACCATGTAGAAATTATACATGGTAATGAGCGAATCCAACCAACCATCCCTTGATTCGCTTATATAAGATCAGAGTTAGAATACAGAAAGAGAAACAAGATTGATCACAAAGAATGATCAATCAATACAACTAAATACAATAATGCGAAGTGATAGATCAAGATGTTTGATCTATCAATACAAGAATCACAACTATAAACAATGAGAGAGTTTATAGCTTTTGAGAGAGACGAAAGAATCAGGTGAAGAACTCAAGCCCTAAGCTCTAACTTTTATAGCCAATCCAAGAATCAATACTTGACACCTTAAGTCCCCATACTTACATAAATATAACAAACATACACTAAATAGAAAAGTTATTGTTAGAAAGAATAGAGGATTAACAAAAATAGTCCCTGAAGCTTTAACCAGTAAAACTTGACTATTTAACACCAATGATCCGGTTGGTTCTTTATCTATAAGAATATTGGTCCGGTGGGTCGAGCTCATCTTTGAAAGGTTCAGTTCCCCATTGACCACCACTAGCTATATGGGTGGGGTAGTTGGACTCGCACATATACATAGAGGAAACTCTTTATCTTTGTATAGGAAAAGTTTTAAACTTTAATTTAAGCGCAAGCTATAACGAGTTCAAGCTTGTAAGTTGAAAACTGGTCATAACAAAGATATGTGGTGGGATACGATGCACGGCCGATCGAGACAAAGACTAGAATAAGTTCTTTATTCGGTATATGTTTGGTATAATAACTTACGAAAAAACCAAACTTTATCCATCTTTACCCATTTTTAAAACCCTATGTTCAAGGTTCAACAATACTTGAACCGATTTACTTTTTAAAATCTTTGTATGTATGGTGATTTGTAAAAAGTATATGAGCAGAAAAAGAGAAAAAAATGAACATGAGGTTTTAAAAAAGAATTAAGACTTTTATATTGAATAAATGAAAAAGAATGTTTAACAAATTTTCTAGCTAGTCCAATAATGGAAACTCTTTAAACCAAGTCACATGAATACATGATTGATGCAGCAACTCTCATTTGATCATTTTTTGATATACTATTACCCTATATTGCATAGTAAAATCAAGTTCATTCACGTAAAAAGATCAAAATAAATTCACTTAAAAGAACATTGTGAAAGTTGGTTTTAGTAACATAGCATTTGTTTGTCCACGTTAATTCAAGTTTTAATTTATTATATATATTAATCCTTTTTGTGTTTTTAAAAAAGAATTATACAACTTTCTAAGTTTACTATTACTTCAGATATATAAGATAATTACTAATTAACTCAGTAGCATAAAGAAAGAGAAAATCAAATTCAATAAAGTATTTATAAAATTTTACATTATGTTAACTATATAAAAATTTAAGAATTTATACAAATTTTGCATAACCTGTTGCCACATGTCAATAACATGTCTACATAGAGTATTATAGTTGAGAAAACTTTAAACTAACCCCAAATACAAAGGTTTCATCGGCCTTTTGATATATAAACTGCCAAAACTTCTTCTATCTAGCTGATGTGGGACTTAGTTTTCATAAAAGATATCCAAGAAGTTGGTCATCACGCTAACCACAATTTCACAGATACTATCAGAAACAACAATGTGATTTCACTACACTTGCATATAGACGCCAACACATGACGAGTGTTAACTTGCTTGAAATAAACAAAAAGAACCCAAAACCATACTGTTATCATTTTTCCATATACAACATGTTATGTGAAGCATACATATAACATGGTAGACTTTTTAATCTATATGCACACCCTCTTACAATTGGAGTTGTTATAAACGTTACCCGACAGTCACAAGATCTAGTCGAGTGTTAAGATCGACTTGCTCGTCATCATAGAGTACAGATGAATTGAAGGAGAACGTTAACACGCAATGGCTTAACAATTAACATCACCAAACGTGAATGGTTCTGCCCTTCCGGTTCAACCACATTATTATCTCGTTCGCTTGGCCCTCCATGTGCAACCACCATGATGTTGAACTATGTCTTACTTTGTCTTGCATCATCAGATTTAAATAGCCGACTTTGGTTGTATTAGAATATTCACTAAATCAATCCATCTTCATTTATTCATTACAACTTCTTCACAACAAATGCAGCCCTGGCGTAGTTAAAATTCTCAAGTTCCTAATTGTGGTCCTAATTTGTATCAACTTCTTCACAATAAATGGTCTATTAGAATCTCCATGAATTCTTTTATCTTGTAGATTTTTAGATAGTTTAATCTAAACATTTGTTATAGTAAACATCATATATAAAATTTAATTCAATATGACCTGGTTGAAATGAAAGTCATAGTAGTAGTTAGCTATTCAATATTGAAAGCTTTCTTCAGTTTGGATATACAGTAGTACGTATATGGAAATTGTTACACTTTTATTAATATAAATCGAATTATAATACAATAAATAAATTAACAGAAAATAAATGATAGAAAATTAAATAACAGATAGAAAGGGGTAGAAGCAGAATATAGACATTATATAACGATAAGTAAATAAAAGCAGTAAAAGGTCGGAATGAGGCTCGTGTTTAACACGATTCCCTTAAAATAGATTCGTCATATGTTTCTCAGGGTACAACATCCAAAGCTGTTGTACAGCCGGACCTGACAAACTTGCCTGAATAATCACGGAAAAGTCTTGTGTTTTTACTTTTCTTTGGGTTTTTTATTTTTCTTTTTGTACGTTTCTGATCGAAAAGATGCTGGAAATCGTCTACAATGGAGCTCGAATTTTTTTCTATATCGAAAACTGAATGAGGAGAGTTTATTTTATAGTGAAAACATGTCTTAGTCACCAAGACAGAATATCACCTAAAAAATAAACCGATTTGATATCTTTCATTTAATTTAATTAATTCTGTATAACTTGTTGGCAAAGTTTAAATCAATTCTAAAATTAAATAGATACAAAAAAATTTGGAAAAAATGGAAACGAAATCTGTAGCAAAAACTTTCACGCATAAGTGAGTTTTCAGAGCTGCATTCGTGTCTGCAGGTCGCGCGGGCTTGCATGAGTTCAGAAGCTTCGAACTCATTTTGGCCCAGAAATCCTGAAATCTGCAACCCCCCCCCCCCCCCTGCGTGCGCGCACGTAGGTGTGGAAGCATAAACTAACAAAGGAATTTGAAAACAAATATCAAGATTTCTATATAAACATACTCCCACTTTCTATTCTAGGCGATATGGGATAGTTTATTTTTCTAGATTTTGTGTCCCACTTTGAGACACGATATCTCATTCATATTAACTCCATTTTGGACATACTTTAGCTCGTTACGAAGCTCTCTTCGAGGAGAACGCAAAGCTGTAAGCTAACATAAATATATATAACATATACATATATTAAATAATGTCCAAACTTTGCGAAAATTTATTTTCATAAATATTTTTCCAACAATCCCTCACATGAATGGAAATCGATCGAAAACACGTGAAATTTTCGCCGAAATTTCTGCGGTTAAGTCCTGCATAGGATAGGTAGGTGTGACCCTTTGAACCTTCCCTTGTGAGATGCACTTAGTCTCCTAGACCTGAGTAGACGCGATGTACTTGAACTCAACATCTGTTTACGTAGATGAAAATACACACTCACACAAGACTCTCCTTGACCTTGTCAAGTCCTCATAGTCGTGCTCGTTATGGTCATGAATACTAGTCTGGTTCTTCAAGAGCTCTTAGGAATTGAGCCTCCCACGGTTCCCTTCGAAGCGAGCCCACTTCTCTCTTATATAGGTGATTTCATCTTGAATCATTAAAGACATAAGTTTTGCGATTTCACCTTAAATCATTTATGCTTTATGATTTCATCTTGATTCATTAAAGCCATATGTTTAACCTCAACAAGTCACATTTGTTATAGGAATGGACTAGGATGTTACAAGTTTAAGTAACACCCCATATTGACATGACTTCCCCTACATTTCTATGATTAGGTTGTCCTATTGAATCCAGATCTTAGGAACTCTAGTCAACTGGGTTAGGTTTTCCTTCATAGAAACGCATTCCTTTAAGGGCTTTAATCACATTCCTTTAGACGACTCTCTAACTAACTCTCTGCTTAAGCCTTTCATAAGCGGATCTGCGATGTTAGAGGTTGATGGTCTTCATAGCACTTGGAGTTTATGCAATGTAGTTTTCTCTATTTTTGTACCTTGTGTTATGATTGATCATTATGTTGCATTCCCGATTTTCTGCCATTGTCGGGGTGTGACATCAATTGACTATCACACTTTATAAACATGGCCGTTACCGGTTTACGCCATGTTGGTATGTCCTTTACGAATTAACGTAAATATCCTGCATATTCTATAAATTTATCTAAAATGATAAACTTAGATTTCATCATAGATTTAGCGATAAGCGTCAGTTTGAAATACTTTCAAGATTTCTAAGACATAGCTTCCCACTTAGCGTAAATACATCCGCTCTAGTGGATCTAGATTCTTATACATATTAGAATTCGTATTTACATTACTCTATCAGTTGATAGCAGTTGAATATCTTCCATAATTCAATCATAGTACTCATGTAATAATTACTCAAATGGTCCCCACCTGACTATAAGTTGTAAATTAGGTCAGACGCCCGATATTAAACACATAAGATGCCCAATATTCTTTGAGTATTCAAAATAGGCAACACCTTTAGATTAAAAGATGTCATTGAATTCTAGCTTGGCCGGAATCCCCCACATTGAACCTCTCAAGAATATTGTCCTTATAATGTTTTTGACTTCAAAACAAAACCATATTAGTTCATGTGACCTTAGTTCCAAGAACCATATTCAACAACTAATGAAGTTCATGTCAATCTTGACTCCAACATGTCATTAGTGGATTTGTTTATCTTCTTATCACTTCTAGTGATAATTATACCAACTATGTATAAACACATGAGTACACACATGCATCCATTAATTTTGAATCCACATTTTTCCATAATATGGTGAAATTTTATGTCCTTGGTTGGGAGCTTTTCTTAAGTCATATAATGACTTAACAAGCCTACAAACTTTGCTCTCTAATCTAGGAGCCATGAAACCCTCAGGTTGGTTCATATATATTTCTTCTTCTAAATCTCCGTTTAGAAATGCCTTTTTCACATCTATTTGGTAAACTTCCAAATTTCCTTAATGCGACAATAGCAAGTATCCTAATCGAGGTTATTCGCGTAACAGGCCAATAAGTATCAAAGTAACCTAGACCTTCGCGTTGTCTAAATCCTTTGATTATCAATCTTACTTTGTACTTGTCAATGGTGCCATCGGCTTTCATTTACTTCTTGAAGATCCATTTATAGCCTAGTGGTTTACAACCCGAAAGTAAATCCACGAGCTCCCAAGTATGATTTTGTAAAATAGAATCTATTTCACTTTTAATGGCTTCTTTCCATTGAGCCATTCCGAGGAAGTTACCGCTTCTCGATAAGAAGTAGGTTCATTTTCTACCATAAAAGAAACAAAAACGGGTCCAAACGATTTTTTGGTTCTTACCCTCTTTCTTCTTCTAGGATCAACCTCTTCTTCCTTGGGTTGATCTTGCTCTCATCTTGGAGATCATTATCATCTCGTTGTCTCTGATCTTGGACAACTTCGTCATCTATTCTAGATGATTTTCCAATTTCCTTCGTTAACAAGGAAATATATTTTCAAAGAAGGAAGCACTTCTTTATTCCATTATCGTATCCTTGTGTATATCAACATACACAAAGAAACCATAGGCATATACTAAGAATATGCAATTTACAGTTTTAGGTCAAATCTTTTGAACCTTGGGGTTCAATACGAATATCTTGGCTAGATATCCCCCCACATTTGTAAATACTTATAAGATAGTCTTCTTCTCATCCATAGTTCATAAGACATATCTTATTTTCTTTACAAGGGATCTTATCTAAAAGATAAGTAGCCGATATAATCGTTTTTCCTCACATGCCATGGCTTAAACCAAGACTTAAGAACATGGCATTAACCATATCTTCTAAGGCACGGTTCTTTTCTTTCAACAATTCTCTTGTTGGAGTATCAAGAGCAATAAATTTGTGTCTTATTTTAAGTTTAGCACATCAATTTAGAAATAGAAACACATATTCACCTTCGATATGACTTCAAACCACTTTGTTTTCGATAATAAATTGATTCTCAACTTATTTATATAGAACAATCTTGTCTATATCCTTACTCTCAAGTAAGTAAAAATAACAATATTTTGTACCACCATCAACAAATATGATGAAGTACTCGCTATTTTCTACCTTAGTAGGTATCAATTCCAAATCACATAAAACCATGTGAATCATATCAAGGGTTTGGTTATTTTCCGTTCAACCGAGAGAAAAGACAATCTTGTCAATTTGGCTTCAACACAAGTTTTAATTTTGTAGTCCGTGTCAATAAAAAAGTGTGTATCCAATTAAGTTTAATTAGACAACATATTGAGTTAAAATTTAAAACATGTCCGAGTCAGCTATGTCATACATTTAAATAATCAAATAAGCTGAATTCATACTTATTTTGCTAAAATGACCATTAGAAAATATATTCAGCTTAAACATTTTTTAAGGCGTAACCTATACGGACTCAAATTATGTTATTCGTTAACTCAATTTTTATTTGATTCAAACACAAGATGAAAGCCAAAATTCATTAAGCAACCATCCGGAGTTCCGGACACAAGATTCCTACGGAATCTTCGGCAGGTACAACGCGTTGGTTAACTTAGACTCTTTTTCCAGATGTGAATCACATCTCCTTTTCTCCTGATATTAGCAGTTGGAGAGTTGCCCAAAAATCGTTCTCTCCATTCTCAACTGCATTGAAAGAGTTAATCAAACTCTTATCACCACATACATGACATGATACCGAAGTGTTAATCCACCATTATCTAAGGTCGGATTCCCTCATGGCCTCAGTTTTTCATATCATTCAAACCATATAACGCATAGTTATGGCACATAAGGTTTTTGAATGCTTCAAAGCATCTACCGTACACGTAACTCGAGTTTCGGTCTCCCTTTTAACAAGTTCTGGAGTAGATCCTTTAGATGTCACTCGTGACATTCCAAATATTTTGTTAATACGAGGTCAGATGATTTGTTTGAAACTAATTTTGGTGCTATTAACAACATGCTTAATCACAAGTGTTTCTTAACAAAACGATTTTAATTCGTCTTTTGTTTAAAAAACTAATGTTTTATAAGATCCGTTATACAAAACTGTTTTAAAAGAAGTCTTTCGATTAAAACAATTAAACAATTTCACCTATTACATAATGTTTTAACAAAACCACATATGTAATCTGATGTTGTCAATCTTCATTAAGAAGATCTTAATAGATCTGTTTCACATGATCTATTTCTACAACAAAACTCAACAAGGTTTCAGTAGATCCACTCTTCTGAAGAAACTAAACAAGGTTTCTATAGATATACTCTTAAACCCCAAAAGATTTCCAGAATTATATCTAGTTAATAATTAAACTCGACCCGGTTTAAAATAAACTAGACAAGTCAAACAAACACTTTCACTAATTTAGTAAAATTGATGTATATAATCTGATATTTTATAATAACTTGTATAATTATCAATATCCTGTTTCAAATAAACTCTTCTTGATTTCATCCAACATGTTACAGTTATCTAATAAAATAACAACTTGCATTTTATGAGATATGTTTCAAAGAAACTTCACTTGGTTTCAATGATTCTAAATTCGTCATGACTTGCAACCATGTTAGTAACTGGCGCACCAATTACATTTACAGGAGTAGTCACAATCGTGATTGTCATCCTGAAAGATCAACACAAACAGTTATAAACCGGTCTCCAAGAAATTCAATCTTGATTTCTATAACCTTGTACCGGATCTGATTCAAAGAAACTCAATCTTGGTTTCAATGAATCAACTAGATCAGTTTAATAGAAACTTAATATTGGTTTCAAAATAAACTGATCTGAACAACTACTTTTAAAAACCGTGATAGATCTGTAATTCCAAATCTGTAAATTAAAATTCTGTTTAATTAAAACTGATTTCCAAAGAAACTCAACCTGGTTTCGATAGAAAACAATTTATAAATATAAAATCTGTTAATAATAATTAATCTGATTTAACAAAAGTGTTTTTAATTATGTTACACATAATCTGTTTTAAGATTGTAGGGAAACATGTACACTTTTATTAAAATAAAATCAGATTACAATTAATAAATAATTAACAGAAAATAAATAACAGATAATAAAACAGACAAAATGGGGTAGAAGCAGAAGACAGACACAATGAACGATAAAGAAAGAAAGCAGTAAAAGGTCGTAGAACGAGGCACGTGTTGGACACGCTTCCCTTAAAACAGATTCGCTGTCTGTCTCTTAGGGTACAACGTTCAAAGCTGTTGTACAGCCGGACCTGACAACATTGCCTGAAATATCACGGAAGCAGTCGTATGATTCTGATTGAAAGGATTGCTGGAACTTAGTTGCTATGGAGCTGCGTTTTTTGTTGTGTTTAAAACGAATGAGACTAGACGTCTATTTATAGTGAAAACGTTGTCTTGTTTTCAGCGGCTAATAGGATAAAAAAAAGGTATGTTTTGGGATACCTCCGAATCATCGGCGACTTGTCGATGACCGGAGGACAATTATTTTGTGGAGAGGTTTTAAAAGAATTGGTGTTTTAAGGATCTTTCTAACCTGATACCGTGTAAGATAGTAATATAAAATGGTAATGTGTTTCGTATCTCATTCCTCAACACATGATTGGTATTTATAGATTACAAGGAGATTAGGATTAGGATGAGATTGTGATACACTTCATACTCAAGATAAGGACAAGTATTAGACAACTAATGACAACTAATTGACAGCTAACATTTCATTTGTCTAAAATTACTGAAATCTTGTGGTCCACTGTTTTAATTATAAAACCTATGAATTCACTCAACATTATTTGTTGACATTTTTATCTCAGGTTTTAAAGGTGTTGTCTTGGAAGAAAGTCGCACGGCATATTTTGAAGACTCTACATATTATTACCATTCGATAACTTTTTCTAAAAACGTTATGAAATGTTTAAACTTTTGGGACCTTGTACTTTTATAAACTCTGATGTTTTAATATATATCGAATGTGTAATTTTTTCAAAACGTCTCATTTAGATGTCGTTTTCTATAACTTGTACTATGTGCTATGAAGTAGCACCCCCAGTTACCTTCCGCTGCTATCCGATTTTGAGGGTGTTACATGGCGCCATACCACGTCGGAATGCCGCCAATGAGCCGTTACTACACCCAATGCTCTAAACATCTAAGACATTTAGTGATTAAGCTTTTAATCAGTGACAAAATGAAAACTATTACTCTCTCCGTCTCAAAAAGAGTGTCCACAAACAAAAATTAGACAAATTATGATATATGTAATTAATGCTAGTTTTGATTGATAAAAAATTATTTTTACCCTCATAGTTGAGAAATTAGGAATGAGTAACTAATGCAAGTTTTGATTATAAGGGTAAAGTAGAAAAACAAGTCATTATTACTATCCAAAAATAAAAATTTGACACTTTTTTTGAGACAAACATAAATAGTAAGGTGGACATTTTTTTTGGGGCGGATGGAGTATTAAATTCGAGTTTCGATGACACTTTGTATATAGTGTGGGCAAAATGTTTATACTCTAAAGTTGAATGAGTTTTTTTTAAGGTGTCACAGAAACGCTAAAAAATACTTATTCTGTATATACCAACACACTTTGTACATCACTTTTGTTTTTTAAAAGTGACATTTTTCTTTTCTAGTGACTCCCTAGAATTTCATTAACACTTTATCTAAGTTTTAGAAACTGTAAATTTAATGCAATATGGGTCACAAAGAAGGAATCAGGTGTCCCTATAGGTAAGCACCAGCTGATAATCCGTTCACGGTTTACGTTTTCATTTTTTAAACTTTAATGTTTCCATTGAGTTAGGGCCAACATGGTTGATGCGGTAAAACAGTTCATAGATTAATGAAATCAGAAACCTCTTGTCAATATTGGTCCGATCTAGGATCTGTAAAAATTGGGGAAGTCGATGTTTTTTATATGCTTAGATAGCTCAATAGGTCTACTTTTTAATATGAAATCACCATTGCACTATCACAACAACGCAGACGCATTTCGATTTAAGTTAAAAACAGAAAACCAATCCCTTGATTGACTTGTGTGAAAGGTTGAATTTTAGTTATTACATTTGATAGCAATACAAATAAAGAAGATAGTTACAAACATGTTTGAAACTTATCTATTTCGAAAAACTAACAATAGTATATGCAACCACAAATCACTTTCAGAATAATTTTTTTTTGAACGGCTGAAATTTATAAAAAAAAACTAGCAAGGAGCTAGAGCTACAAAGCAACAAGAGAAGAGTTTTTAAACCAATCTATCCAACTAAAGGAACATTTACATCTATACCGACACCAAGTAAAAGAACGACAAACCACGTCGTTAAACAAATGAGATTTCAAAGGAAGAACCGATCCGAATATAGATTTGTTACGGAAGACCCAAATAATCCACCAGGCGACGTAGCAGACTCCTTCAAAAAGTTGTTTGTGCTTGGATTGAAGGCGAAGACTCTTAATCCAGGCTAACCATTCCTCGTACGAAGATAGATCCACAAAAGAAACATCCCACCATTGAGTAATCAACCGGAATAGATCTGTCGCAATCTTGCATTGGAAGAAAGTATGGCTCGAAGATTCAACCGCTAACTCGCAAGAAGGGCATAAAATAGAATCAATAGAAATACCACGTTTCGAAATATTAAGCCTAGAAGGTAATCCATCTAGCTTCACTTTCCAAGCGTGAATGTTGATTTTGATCGGAACCTCGGTAAGCCACCTTGTTTTAGAAGCGACGTCTGGAAGAAGGTGTTTATCAATCAGCCTTCTAATTGAAGCTACTGAAAATTCGCCAGAACCCTCCAAAGTCCAGATCCATCTATCCGACAAATTAGCAAGCTGAACATCTTCAATGTCTGATAAAAGAGCATTAAGTTGGGACTGTTCCTCGCCTCCCCTTGGAGCTCTACGAAAGGATTGAGAGAAAAGGTCCCGAGAAAGCATAGAAGCTACAGAATCAGTTTTGCAGGAGGCTAAAGCATATATTCTGGGGTAGAGAGATTTAAAGGCCTTGTCCCCTTTCCAAATATCGACCCAAAACGAAGTCTCACTCCCCGTCCCCCACTTTTCTCCTAATGAAATCAGCCAAATCAATACCAAGACGTTTCAAAGCATGGACTTCGCGGACAATATCTACCCAAATCAAGGATTGATGGTGACCAGCAGTCGAATCCAGTTTGCCGTCAATCCCATGAATGCTTTTAATGACCTTCGCCCATAAGCTTGAATTTTGAGAACGAAAACGCCAAACCCATTTAAAAATAAGAGCTCTATTAAGAGCAAAGAAACTCGAAACGCCTAAACCTCCTTTCTGATTCGATGCCAAAACTTTGTTCCAATTCAACCACGTCGGTTTTCTACTAGTATTATCATTCCCATGCAAAAAACGACACATGATAGCTTCTAACCTTCGAAGAACCGTCTTGGGAACTTTGAACAATGACATGTGATAAATAGGGATCGATCCTAAGACTGATTTGAGAAGAGTAAGTCTACCACCTATGGAAAGGGTTTTCAATTTCCATTTGGATAATTGAGTTTCTACTTTCTTTATGATCTCTTCCCAAGATTTTATCTGGGACATGTTACCCCCGATAGTTGATCCTAGATAGGAAAATGGGGTCTTGATAGTGGCACTACCGATCTTAGCTACAGCCTGATCAACCATATTAGAGTCCATATAAATTCCTGAAAGTTTACTTTTATTCATGTTAATGCGTAAGCCCGATGCCCGATCAAAACATTCCAAGACCCGTATGAGGGTGTCAATATTTGACTCACTCCACTGACCCGTAAACACCGCATCATCCGCATAAAATTAGTGAGAAATCTATAGAGAAGGACCTAACGTTATGCCTTTAAACAGCCCTGCGTCGACACACGTTGAGTAGAGATATGTAAACTCTCCATGATTAAGATAAATAAAAAAGGAGATAGGGAGTCACCCTACTTGAGGCCTTTGTGGAACTGAAATTCACGCGTTGGACTGCCGTTGATTAAAATGGATCCTCTCGAAGATTTAAGGCAGCCTTGGATCCACCTACACCACTACTTGCCAAAACCAAACTTACATAGGACATCATTCATGTAGTCCCAACGAACAGAATCATAAGCCTTCTCAAAGTCTACTTTAAATATCATGGAATGCTTCTTTTTCCTCTTACACCACTGTACCAACTCATTAATGATGAATGAACCATCAAGGATTTGTCTATTGGCAACGAACGCTGATTGAACTTCATTCACTAAGTTTCCCAGGGTACCCACCAACCGATTAGCCAAAATCTTAGAAATAATTTTGTACACGCTCCTTATTAGAGTGATAGGTCTAAAATCTTTAACCATGTTTGCATCGTGAACTTTTGGAATAAGGGAAATAAAGCACGGATTACCTCCTTTAGGGAAATCTCCGTGTTGAAAAAAATGACATACTGCCGCCACCACATCATTCTCGATCAAACTCCAATATCTACGATAAAAACCAAAAGTGAATCCATCCGGACCAGGGGATTTGTCAACCCCACAGTCCCAAACCGCCCTTTTAACCTCATCACGGGACACATTGCATTCGAGATCGGCCTGCTGCTCAGGAGATAAAACATTGGGGAAGTCCATATCTAACTGAATTCGAGGAGACTCAGGAAGATCAAATCTGTTACTAAAATGGGATAGGAATTCATTTTTAACATCATCTGGATTCTCAACCCAAACACCATCTGCCAGAATACCCCTAATAGCGAGTTGATTCCTTTTCTTGTTAAGGATGCCATGGTAATATTTAGAATTTTCGTCTCCCTCTATCGCCCATTTGATCTTTGCTTTCTGTGCTAACTCGATCGCTTCTAGCTTATCTAGATCATTAACAGAATTAAGAACAAATGAACGAGTTTCACGAGTAGTCGACGTACCTTCACCCTTATCAAGGAAAGCATCAATAGCCGCAAGCTCATCTTTGAGGTTCTTCTTTTGGCTTCTGTCTTTATCTTTCTTGATCTGAATCCATGCACGTATCTGCTCTTTTAAGTGTTTTAGTTTCTTGTTTAAATAACGCATAGCATTTGTATCCAGAGTTTGATATTCGTTCCAAGTTGTTTCCACCAATTCATCAAAACCTTTTATTTCAAACTAGGAATGAAAAAAGCGAAAAGGAACGGGACCATAATTAACATGCGCCTCACGTAACAATATCGGTCTATGGTCAGATAAGTAACGATCCAATGGGACGGCTGATAAACCAGGGTAAGTCGTCAGTAATCCTTCTGATATTAGAAACCGATCGAGTTTGCTCATTTTAGCACCTGATTTATGACTCCATGTGAAAGGGCTTCCCCCAAGGGGGACTTCCTCCAAACCTGCGTTTGCAATGAAACTATTAAAAAAATTTGCCCCTCGTACATTAAACGTAGAGCCACGTCTCTCCTCCTCCCTACGCACTTCGTTAAAATCTCCCATAATAATGACATCGCCACTCCAATTTTGGATCACAAGAAGAAGATAATCCTAGAGCATCTTCTTTTCCGCCAACTCTTGCGGAGCATAAATGGCTATAATAAGGGTTTGCTTACCATTGGGCATCCATACTCCTCTTAACATAACAAAATAATCAGAAATAGTAGCGTTAGATTTACTGAACACCCTTGGATCCCAAGTACATATAATACCTCCCGAATTGCCCACTGAAAGACTATAAGCGTAGTCGAAATTAAAATTTCCCCATCACCTCTTAATAATGAATAAATCAATCGTTTCCAATTTTGTTTCCTGCAAAGCCATGAAATTTACCTTGTTCTTGATGCACAACTCCTTTACCCAATCTTTTTTGGCCTTTTGGGCAAGGCCTTGAATGTTAAGAGACATAAGATTCATCTAGGAGTTACATTAACTCCTTGAGAACCAATAATCTCTTCAATGTTTTTTATGCAACCCTCCATGTTATAGCCCATCGTTACTCCTACCTTCACCAAATCGTCCATAACCTGTAGGATAGAGCCTCCTGAGCGAGGTATCTCAGTATGTTTAAAGTGACCAGAACACACCGACTCTTCTCGAACTTCTTTCGAGTTGGTTGCTGAAAGATTTTCCTTTTGCGCACCCTTGTCATGTATTTCTTTTTTTCCATTCATCTCACCAGCGTTCTTCAGGAAAGTATCGACTGACACTAAGGGGGTAAATCCTGGGGGATATTTTGGATTCTCATCCGGGCTAGTGCATCCACTATTGCTTGGTTTTTTCTTGTTGAGAATATCATATAAGTTAAAAGGATCTTCTGAATGAATGTCGCTTTGGTTGTCTTTTGGATCCTCCTGGTGATCTTGGGGCTGTGTTTGTTCAAAAACAGTATTTGGGACCTCCTCAACATCACTATCACCTTCCATGGTAGCAAGGTTACGTGATTTTTTATTGTTCTCCTGTAATTCTCCATCTGACTCTTCCTCATCAGTATGACAATCGCTTTCTTCATCTTCCACAAAGTCAGGGACCCAACCATATGCTTCATTTGCACGAATCCAGAAGACCTTACCTTGAATGATGATTTTAAGTGTTTCCAAAATGTTCTCTTGGATTTTAGTTTTGATGCAGACTCTTTTCCGGCTGAAACATATATACATCTGATCATCGACAAAGAGTAATTCTCCCCATTTGGAGGCGATACGTTCAAAGGTTTTATATGACCATACCTTTAGGGGTATGCCCTCAAAGTCTACCCATGTAACTCACTCATCAATGTGAAAGCCGTTGGAAGCTTGTTGAATCAGCGAGAACCAAGAACTAACCCCCACATTGGCCATGAAATTACTTTTTGATTCATTGGATAAGAATTCAATCATCACCCAATATCCTCCCAGTTATCTCAATTGTATATTATCAAACCCCTCGTTTGCTAGTGCCAATTTCAAATTCGACAAAGAACCGAACTCTTTCACTTTTCCCATCACAGCTAGGGAGAAGTCTCATTGATTCAAGCATGATTCATCAAGTACAATAGCCGGTTTATCTTCCTTTACAACATGATGTTGGCTTCCTGTCTGGACAACGTTAGCATAGGAGTACGAGTTCCAGTTTCGACCACTGTCGTTCCTAACCTCTTTAGGGTTGAGAGTATTCTGTGGTTGTTTTGAGGATTGTGAGTCATTCTTATTAAAACGCAATCTTTGGAACTTAGCGATGTTTGCGTGGATCTTGAAGCTGCCAATCCATATGGTGCAAAGGTTGTTGATCAAACGCTCCACGTCATGGGTCTTAATAAATCGAACAAATCCGAACCTCATCCCAGATTTAGTTCTTCTGTTAGGGATATAGGAATCAATGACTTTTCCATATTGTGAACAGGCCTCCCATAAATCTTTTGCTGAGAACTTCTCTGGAAAGTTAGTAACGAAGATGGAAGTGGAGATTTTAAGAACATCGTCCTCCTTGGACCTTGAATCTCGCATACTGAAACCCTTAAATTGAATCAAATACTTATGGGCCCGAGATAAGATCTCAATAAACAGGGTAAAAGATCGCCATATTAGGGGTCATTGGAAGATCTCCATATTAGGGTTGATAGAATGGTGATGGTGGATTTAAGGATACAATCAAATTAGGTGGATTTAAGGATTTAAGGATGACGGTGGGTGGATTTGGGGGTGGGTGACGGTGGGTTGTCTTTCGTATTAACCAAACGAATGCGTTACAAAATTATCAAAAAATAAATTGTTCCTCAGTCTGACCTTTCCAAACACGCATGCGTTTCTATGACACCACACATGCCACCATACCGACAAGAACGTTGCCTCCAAAAACTATTTTTGCACCGTATTTAACCGAAGAGCCAAGAACCAATCTAACCATTGTTGATAGCATCTCATCTCTGGAATATGAATATCCCACCACCTTTCAGACATGCAATATACCTGAGTAACAAAAGAACACTAAAAAAAGATGGTTCGTTGATTCCGTACACTCTCCACATACAAGACATAGAACCGATGGAACATTAATGCCACGAGCATCCAAGTTCACACGAGTTGGCAGCTTATCAATCGAAAGTCTCCATCCCATAATATTCACTTTGATTAGGACTAACTTACTCCGCCTGGTAACATTAATGACCATGATAAGTAACTTTTTATCAATGGTCATACGAGCAGATTTCACAGTAAAGGTACCCATCCAGGGGCGGAAGCACTTTGTAAGTAGGGGGGGTGCCCTCCATAATTCGTCAAAAAACATCGATTTTTAGTGTAAAATTGACCTTTTTTTTAAAGTGCACCCCACCACAAAATCAAATTGCCCCCCATATTAAAGCAAAACAGTGTAAAAACCTTATATCTCCGTCTTCATCTTTGTGTGCAAAACGACTTTTGTCAAGAACTTTTTGTTTTGCCCCCCGTCCTCTAACTTCCTGGTTCCGCCACTGTACCCATCCCGTCCAAGGTCCACGTCCAACGATCCTCCATCGGAGAGAGACAAACCGAAGATAAAATCTGTTGCATCGCTGTCCATTGCTCACTTTCGATTCCCCTCTTGGTGCTCGACGTAACGAAATTGTACAATTTCCTTGAGCTTTCTTAACAGCCACCGTAGCGAACTTCTCTGTTTCCAAGGCATACACTCTAGGAAATCTATCCTTTAAGGATTTGTCTCCATCCCAAATTTATGTCCAGAAAATGGTGTTTTGACCATCTCCAATCTTTCTTTTGCAACAATCCAACAAGTCTACACCTTTACCCTTAAGCATTGACACACCCTTCACAATGTTTACCCACACTGAATTTGGATACGACTTTCGAATGTTACAGTTTATTAACCCTTTTCCCCATGAATTGCTTTTACCACCCTAGCCCATAAAGCATGCGGATCAGACAAGAACCTCCAAATCCATTTAAATAACAATGCATGGTTCAAATCAAATATGCTATTGACTCCAAGACCCCTATTTCTTCTGTTAGCCAACACTTTTTTCCAACTTATCCAAGTCATTTTTCGTTCATCAATGCCTGCTCTTAAAAAGAACTTGTTACGAACAGATTCTAATAAATTAATCACAGCCTTTGGAGCCTTATATATCGACATGTAGTAAGTTGGTATTGCACCCAATACCGATTTTAATAAAGTCAACCGACCTCCCACTCAAAAAGTTTTTACCTTCCACGTGGATAATTTATTAGTCACTTTAAAGATCACCTCCTGCCATGATTCAATTCGAGACATACTCTCCCCAACTTTGATCCCAAAATATGTACCCGGGTTCTTGACAACCCTAACCCAACTTTGATCCCAACTTGGGTAAAAGATTAACTACTTGTGTAAAAGATTAATATCGTTTAAATGAGTTTTTTTTAGAGTTACTTAGAGCATCCACTATGGTAGTTCGTGAAAATGTTTATAAAAATTTGAAGAGGTTTAAAATGTATGAACCATAGTGGATATATATCTTAATCATATGTGGCATGAATCGATATAAGAATTTGAAGATGTTCAAAGTTTAAGTCTTGAAGCATTGAGTGTGTTTTATGACATGAGAAAGGTTTATGAATATGTTTATAGTGGATAAATAAGTCGTTATAAGTTTTAGTTTTGATGTATCCATTAAGAATATGTTTATAGTTTTATTATTGGTAGCATGTTCACGTAAAATAAGAAATTGTTTAATTTTATTATTAAGGGTACAATGAGAATCTAATGTTAAAAAATAAAATTTTGATTAATTTTATAGTGAAATGAGTAAACATGGTACTTTTAATGTTTACATCGAATTAGGGATGAGCACTGTACGTATTGAACCCGTATCAAATTGGTGATCTCGTTTTTTTCCCGAGCATGAAACGGGTGTACGGGTACCGTACCGAACGGGATTCAGGTACCGGTATTCAGTACCTGGAAATCGGTACCTATCCGGTACTTCCCGCTTTTTGTTAGACCAAAAACAAAATTATAGATTTCACGCTAGTAACTTTCTATGACAACAACAAAAAACATGATATAACGTGCATTTTCGAGTGATTTCGAACCGAGGGTTCATTATCACAAACCGAATTCGATTCATCAATATTCAACATTAAGGTTTCTTTAAAAATTATGTCATCTCTCTAAATAAAATCAATATATGCGAATTAGATACAAAATAAACTAATAATCATTGATGTAACTATGCATACTCATATATGCGAACTAGATATAATAAACTAATAATCATTATATACTAATAATATACGCGTATGTGGCTAACAACTTGAGTCGACAAGCTAATATATGTATACTGATACGTGCGAATTCGATATATAAACTAATAATCATTGATGTAACTATATATCCTGATTATTAGATAAAATAAACTAATAATCATTACAAACTACGATACATATTAGGGACGTCTTATTGCATATGTAAAAAAAAGAAAACCTTAATTTTTTCAATGATGATGATGATCGAGATGATTTAAAAATACTAAATTTGATGATTTGAGTGATTAATAATAAGTTAGGGTTTATTTTTTTTAGATTTGTGCCGAAGCTATGGTTGTTACTGTAACAATCCGTTATTTCGGGTCATTTTACGACTCCATATATCCAATTATTTACTTTTAGACGTTTACGCGTTTACTTTTAATTTTTATCGTTAAGTTAAATCGCGTAAACTAAAAATCAACATTTAACGTAAACGAGCATCAAACAAATAAAAATTTACGTCAAGCAAGTATTATATAATTATTACGAAGATAAATATTCACTTTCCACTTTTTATTTTTATTCGTTACGTAAAACGTCTACGTCTCGCAATAAAACACATTTATGCATGCATGGGAACCCATAAACCCATCTATACTTCAACCAATACCCAATATTACCCTTAATATCAAATTCTTATCAAAACTACTACTTATAAACCTCCATACCCGGTTATATACTTATACACATTCATACATTTCAAATTAAAACAAGACATCTTAATTAAAAACGTGATTAGTACCAAGTTTAAACTAAAGAAACTAGTTATCAAATTTCTCAAACAACTTAGCTAACAAAAACGTTTATACATAAACCATAAACAAGGTAACCAATTTAATCCTAAAAAAATTTACTAAATATTTCCTATTAAGTCTAGCTAATAAAAACGAATATACAATATTCTTTTTCTTTCTCTACAAATTAGTGTTTACTCCTAATAAGTAAACTAAAACAAGATACATATCTCTTTCCTTTGTTTTCAAATCGTGTATACAATAAAACAACCTAAGCAATAAATATAATCCTAGAAACTAAAATACTTCCCTAAAAATTAGCAAAAGTCTCGTGTATACCTTTCTCCAATCCTACAAATCAATGATTTCCCCAACTAGGATAAGATATACAAAATCCCATCTCACTTTAACTCTAATACCCATTGAATAAAACCTATTATCCCTTTTTACAGATACCCCTCAAAACCCACGTTTTGTTTTACTGTTCTTTTCTTGTTTCTGCTTCCCACGCCACACCAACAGTACTCATCTTTGTCTTTTGGATCCTATGCATTGACTATGTTTAAACCCAAAAATCCCTTGCCTTATTTAGATCAACATAAAAACGTGACACCAAATGTGGAACACTATTCAGGCATTGTTATTTGGGTATAAAAGGGCCTTATCTACTTCCTTGTAAACTCAGAACATGAAATCACAGAGAACATAATACAAGTAGAGTTATAACTCTATTCCTTTCTCCTTAGTTTTTCTTGTTCTTTTGTCTTTGGTTTTCGACACTCATACAACACACAAACTACACACCATCATCTTCATAATGACCAACTAAAACCCTAAATTCAAGGAAATCCTAATCGGGTTCTTTTGGTTTTCTTTTCCTGTTTGGTTGACGATATTAAGGCAGCAAGCAAACACACTTTGTTCGTGATCATAAGGGTGCAAGCAGTCGCGGTTTCAGTTTATCGGTTTCGGTGTTTGGCTTTGTTTTTTGTCGAGGGGTATATGGATTAGAGTTTTCATTATCCTCTTTGTGTCGAGTTCTTTACATTGTTCGTCCCTACGTTTCTGTGAGCAAATCACTCCTTGTTATTTATCTATGATATGCATTCTTGTGTCCATAGTTGTGTGCTTGAAACGTGTTAAAAGCAAAAACATATTTTTTCGTGTCTTCTGTTCTATTCGAATGAAACAGTAAAACACCTTATAATTGTTAAGTAACTAATAAACTTGGGCCATGGTTATGCGTGGGTAGTGGGCTTCTAAAAACAGAAATTGTAACTTGGGCTAACTAGTTGGAGTAAAAAGAAAACATGTATGCTAAGCCTATAAAAATGCAGCTCACACGGGTAGCTTTGAGTATACTATTCGACCCCTAGAAGTTGAGTATAAAAATGAACTTTGTTTATTTCTTAAATAGGACATGTAGTAATTCGTTTTTCCCTTTGAATCACTAGCTTTCGTCAAGTAATGACGAAGTTAGAAGGTCATAAAACTCCACGAAAAACTGCCATTTTACACTTGTTTTAAAACAGACCGACGAGGCATCTTTCTCGGGTTATTGCGACATTTGTACCTAATATTAAAACAAACCAAGAGCTGTTATTTGAATCTTGATATACCACCTTTGAATAGAAAGAAGGATCAACCCATTTCGTCTAGAAACGAGCTCATAAATCGCGTTTAAAGATGGTTGTTTAGTCGCAGGTGTTGACATTTTGTCAAACACATGGCGTGCAAAGTTTTATTTTCTGCTTTAAACAAGTCGAGAGTGCTCCCACTTTTCACACGTTTTTGACCCGTTGAACGACGTCAAAACTTAAAACTTAATTAACGAAAGTTGTAGAAGACCGGTCCGAGATTATAAATGTATTTTTAGATTGCTTTATCGTTAAATAACGAATTCATAATTAAATTGTAAAACTTTGAGTTTATCAGACATTCTTAGACATAAAACTTAAATATTTATTTTACTCTTTTAATTAGTTATACGTCGCTACTTCATTTAATTATTTGACATATTTAGAGACCAAACCGGGAGTCGACCCGAACTAACTTTTTAAAGTACCCGTGACCTAGTTTACAAAAAGTTCGATATCGTAAATTATATGTTTATATTTAGAAAGTATTGACCCGATAAAGTTGACCACTTAATATGAAAATTACATTTTTCCCAAACGTCATTATTTAATAAAACTCAAGCACATACTAGGGACGAAATTGCATATACTTGATTTTATATTGCATGTTTAGTAAATATGTATTATTTTTACTTAGGTTGCGGATAAAGTCTCTTGCATCGTTTTTCGTGCCACTATCTTACTATCCGTTATCATTACTTGATGTGAGTTCATAGCCCTATTTTATACAATTACAATGATTTACAACTTTTGGGGTGAGAAACATGCATTGTTTTACATATTGGACACAAGTACACTTTTAAACAAGATTACGTGTTTGCCTAAGTAGCGATAACCCACTGAGCCCATTATCATGAACTGTCAATTACTTGGTGTAAGCGCGAATGTTATAAATAGATCTATTTGGGATTGACATCCCCGTTCGGGTGAGTAGCGCTCACTAGTATCGGCGGTACCGAACTAACGGACGTATACCATGTCGGATTTGAGATGTTGCGGGTTAAACATCTACACGGGCAATGTTGGCAATATATATTGCAATTCATACATGTCGAGCTTCAGTGTCATGAGCTTAGGAAAACGTAATTACATTTTGTGATATTGTATGTGTTACATTATTGCGCACTTGAAATCTTGCGGTACTACTTTATACATTACTTAAACCTGTGAATTCACCAACTTTATGTTAACGTTTTAAAGCATGTTTTTCTCAGGTCAATAAGGTGCAAGGGCAAGGATACATTGGATGTCATTATTTTGGGAGTCATATTGCATAAAGATTTACTTGCATTACATTTTGGGAAATATTTGTTATCTAGTTAAATCTTTACATTTTCAAGGATGAAAAAGTTAAGCTGTGAGCTTTTGTAACAAACAATTTCATTAAATCCAATGTATCATTTTCAAACGAATCATTTAGAGGTCGTTCTCTCATATCTTGTGCTATTGATCTATGAAGTAACACTCCCGGACCCTTATTCTGCTGCGACCCAATTTGGGGGTGTTACAGTTACAGTAGGTTTTTGGAACGTTTGGTTTCTTTTCTTATACCTACTCAAATTTCGGGTATTTTTTGGTACCGTTACCGAATTAGTGGTACCAAATTTTTTTTTGCTCGATTCATGGTACATGTCCCGTACCGTGTACCAGGAGTCGGTACCGTACCAATACGGTTCCGGTTCGATATCAGGATTCGGGTCTAAATTCTCATCCCTACATCGAGTATATATAACATTATGAGTTTTAAATAGGTAAACATGTCATTATATGATTAAAATTTGGTCTATATGAAATTAACCTTCGATATAATGTGTCAAAAATGAATGTTATGGACTTACATTACAACGTTTTTTAAATATTGTGTCAAGCAAGGTTGTCAAGATCGCGATCCCACCTGGGATCGTTTTTGTCTTTGCAAGATCAAGATCTTAAGATCGGATCGAGATCGTAAGATCCTACCAATTTGTCATGTTTTGTAAACAAAGGATAAACGAGTCAAGCTGTTTTAATTTCTACACAACATCAAAGATAAATTTATATAATATTCTTTTAAATATGTCAAAGATCATATTTGAAACACCAAAGTAAAAGTAAAACATAATTTTTTGGATTATTTTGATTTCGGCTTATATTTCATTAGCTTCAATTTTCCCGCTTATTTTGAGACTTGTGGGCTTATATAAGTTTATTACGATATGATAAACTAATATAAACCCATAAGTCTCAAAATAAGCTAGAAAATTGGAGCTTATGAGATATAAGTCGAAATCAAATAAGCTCATAAACCCACATATAAGCAGAAACAAACACCGCCTAGGTATAAACTATAATCAGGTCTAGAAAATGAAACGTCAATAGTTGACTTATTAGACATTAGTAAAGCTCATTTGTTTTTGGGCCTAAGCAAGCGAGATAGACTCAAAAGATAAAAAAATGAAAAAAAATTAGAAATAAGTGAACTCGGATCGCGTGACGATCTTACGAGTTTACATGCGATCACACGATCTTACATACGATCCCACCCCAGATGCGATCCTATGCCGATCTTACACGATCTTAGCTAGTAAACACGTAAGATCGTACGATCTTACGAGTTTACTCACGATCTTGACAGCTTTGTTGTCAAGTGAAATGAAGATGTAACCACTTTTGTTAATGTTGAAAAAATCTTGAAAGTCAAAAGGTTGCAAACGAATAATTTGTTGAACCCGTTAGTCAAAGAAGCATTTTTGTAGTTTATGTTTAAAATAAAATAAATCAAGGTGTTTCGTAAGGGTGTGTAGAAAATCGAAAAACCGGACCTGAACAAAAAAAACTCGAAAAACTAAAACCGGTTGAAAAACCGATGGTTCAGTTTTTGGAGTTTATAAAAAACCAAAATTTATGGTTCAGTTTGGTTTTAGCAAAAACATAAACCGAAAAAATACATATAATCTTAAAAACTCGTGTTTCAATTGCTTCTTGAATGTTTCATTTATAGCACGTAAACATTTATCATCTAGAACATTTGTGGTCGTTAGTTTTTTATTGTCATTATTGTATAACGTTACGACGCATAAACAATTCTTTTATATAATTTTTTTTTATCATCAATAGTTTCTCACTCTCATTGTTTTGTTTTTCTTTATTCTTGAAACTTGAAAAAATTATTTTATATTGCATTAAGAATTTGATCATTTAAAGACCAAACTGGGGTAAACGAATTAAAAACAAAAAAAACAAACCAAAAATAAAGACCAAAAAATCGAACCTATAATAAACCGAAACCAAACGATTTTTAAAAAGCAAAAACCAAATATTTTCGGTTTGATTTCGGTTACCCCTAACTATTTCGTATACATGCAACTTTTTATTTTATTTTAATCTTTGTTGCATTTTGTCTCTCCTTTATGTTTATAATCTATAATTTATAACCATATATCTAAAAAACACTTTCAAGGACATTTCATGTTTTTTTATATTTTTAAACACATATTGCTACATTTTTTAAACATATGTTTTGTTGCTGTCATGCAATTGGACATAAGACTCAAAATATATATTCTGGTTATTAAAATGATGCTTTGTACATATAAGCTCAATTTATGAATATATTAAAGGGAAGTGATTTGCACACTCCACTTATTGATTGACACACTTAAAATGTGTGTGTGTTGTCATTTATACCCCTAAATTAGTTAGTGAAGTGTGAAAATTAAGACACAAATGCTAAAGGTATAAATGGCATGACACATTATTTTAAATGTGCAAATAAATTATGAAAGTGTGCAAATCAACTCCCTATACTAAAATGCTCCATTTTGGTTTTTATATATATGAATATTTACAAGTGGGCATAGCATAGCCCAAGACAAAAATATGCAATTGCATATGAATGGCGTCCAAAGGTTTCTTTCTTTTTTGTGTGTTTAATGGGGTGGTAGGCCCGTGTTTTTTTGGGGACGATTTGTTGACGTCGTTTTGGTTTGGCTGAAGTGGGTCCGGTGGTGATTGTCGTTGTCGTTGCGATAATTCAGTATTATTATAGCGAACGAACCGATAACCCCAAGGGCTATTTTTGCAAATTGCAAACAAAAAAATTGAGTTAACGATCGTTAAGTAACGACCGATCCCAAAGATTATTTTCGTAAATTCTAAAAAAAATTAAACTAACGGTCATTACTTAACAGCCGTTAGTGAGAGGAGTTAGTATTTTGTAAATTTTTTAAAAATGAGGGTGGTTTTCGTAAT